>BQNB010011357.1:2589-45089 GCA_026074375.1 Tanacetum coccineum | reverse complement strand
CCTAAAAAGATTCAAAAAACCTTTCGTTTTTATGCACATGATAAATCACAAAGAATGAACATACATTTTGAGAAGTTGGCAAATTTTAACGCCTCGTTTTATATTGCCTCCTATTTGTCAGCATCAACAATTATTCATCAATATAAATCATCTATCAATCTACAAATGCTGAGATGAATCAATAGATATCTCACAACAACCGTGTTTCATCTTATTTATGTGAAGCACGGTCATAAAGACGCTAAAATAGGAATTAAGCGTGACTTACTTTCACCTAAGGCTGTAAAAGAGTGGACCTAAAGTCGATGACCATTGGCTAAACTCAAGTTCAGCTTGATATCTAGACATAATACAGCCACAGACTTGTGTTGTAAAAAGCTGGAATATACATATATAACTATAACTATATATTGAATCTTATTTAAAATATTAATAAAGGTTATATCAGATAATCAGATTCATGTTAGATTTGTAAATAACTGACATAAAAAGCTACCATAAGTTAAATAGCCGATTTAGATAAGCCTTAGGATAACAAAAATTAAATTATAAAAATCATTGGCAGATTTATGTACATGCCACGGAGTACTGTATAAGTCTTTAAAAGCTTGATAAATGGTCTAGTCAAAGCCTTTATAAGGTTTCATTTTGGTATGTACTTGTTTCACGAAACAATGTTGGTAACATATACTATTAAGCTGTTAAATCAGAGATTCATGTACATGCCGAGTACTATATAAGTCTTTAAAAGATTGATAAATGGTCCAGTCAAAGCCTTTATAAGCTTCAATTTGGTGTACTTGTTTCATGAAACGAAAACGTTGGTAACATACTATTAAGCTGTTAAATCAAAGATTATGCTGAAAAAGAAACAAGAGCTAACCTTTTCTCTTAGATCAAGGATTTCTCAAGCACGCTTGGATAATCTACAGTCATAAACATGCCAAAATTAAAAATATATATGACCCTATTAGACGTTAGACTAAGCTTAAAATTGGCTTGATAGCTCGACGCGTCTTCATGATGAGGTTCAAAGTCTACTCGAATATACATATATTAAAAATATTTATTCAAACTTATTTCAAATATTTAAAAAATAACATTTGCAAACCAAACTCAATTCAAATGTTTATAAAATTCATAAAAGCACTACTCATAGATATCAAAAGCTAATTGAGATCACTCGAACAATAATAACAAAGATCATCAACAAATTCAAATATATATCTCTTACTGGATATACATATTACTGCTATACAAAAGTTGCGAAAAACTTGATTAAAGCTCGAGCCGAACCCTTATAATGAGGTCTTTTTGTAATGGTTTATTTCAAGTGCGTAATTGTTTTTCTTTCTAAAAGGCAAACTATCTCACACTATATACACCACAAATCTATCATACATGTCTGAGACGTGACTTAACCCACAACCACTAGGTCGGGAGCATTCTCACACAACGTCGGTACCATTAGCCTACAAGCCCTTTGGTAAGTGTTTTTCACTGTATGTGTTTTTTTCTATTCGAATAAACTTTTTAACATAAGCAACTATTTAAAATGATATGAGAGAAGCACTCGGGCATAACCCTAGTGGTAATACGGGTTGTAAGTAGTAACTATCATCACTAAAATTTGAAAGATCTTAAGTTCCATTCCGTGCTACGTGCAAAAAACCCTCATGTGTCATGCCAACCTTCCCCCAAATAGTGGAGGGTTTTACCCGGTTTGTTTACCTGTGACGGTGGGCTCAGACCCGTAGATTAGTCAGCAAAACGTCAAAAACCAATGTTACCCCTAAAAATAAATTATGCCAAAGTACTTTTATAGGATAAGTATTAAAAGGTTTTAGCAAGTATTTTGTGTAATCTTTAAAAAGGGAAAAAATTATTTTGTCCCCCCCCCCCTCCTCCTTTTTTTAGACCGGCCCTTAGGGGTGATTTAACAAGAAAATCTTTTATTTTTGTAGCAAATGATATTTTAGGAAAAGAGTGTAAAAGGTTTAAGCAAATATCTTGTAATCTCCTTAAGTTTTAAGAAAATTTTATCCCCTTTTTTCTCTTTATAAGGCCGGCCATATCACCATCCCCATCTCCTCTAAAAAATTTGTCTCCATAAATTTGTGTTTTCCCCATAAGAAGCTTCGATCAAGAAGAGGTTTAGGTTCTTTAGGAAAACCTTGAAGTTTTGGTGCTTTGGTGTGATTCTTTAGTGTATTCTTTGTGTTTGGGTGTTCTGATTTGTGTTCTCCGCTAAACTTCATTCATAAATTTTTGATTTTTTTTAATTCTTCTCTCACCATATACATATGCAAAAGTTTTCATAAAAACCTAAAAGATTGTAAGAAATAATGTGTTTATGTTCTTGTCCATTTCTCTAGGGTTTAATCCAATTAAAATGGTTAAATTACATGTTATGAAACCCTAAGATGATCATTAAATGTGTTATTAATAAAAACTACAAGATTAGAAACCCTAGGGTTGGTTTTGATGGGTGTTAATTAGGGTTTTCATGGTTAATAATTCTGGGCAGAATTTTGGGTCATGTTCAACGGAGTATATCTTAATGATAAAAATTTGTTTTGACATAATTCTTGATTCTAAAGTGAAATTCAATGAGTCTAGTTTCTAGAAAATCTGGGCTCATGTCAATTGGAGGTCGGGAAGGTCGATTTTTAGATTTTATAAGATTAAGTGTCAAAACTGCAGATTCTGCCCGAAAATTTTAGTTGTAGAGTTTATTTTTAATTCTCAAACCGTAAGGAGATAGACTTTAAATTTTGATTTGGTAAATCTTCATGATATGTGCTACATCCATGATTTTTTTAGAATTTTCTGAGTTGTCTAAGTAAGGTTTTTATGCGTCAACTTTTCAAAGGTTCTGCCAGGTCAAAATTCGGTCAGTTTTGGGTAACAAGGATCAAAGGGATACTTAATCATGGAAATAAATTAAACCAATGATCATGGGTGTATTAGACACATGTGGGAACCTCTGTGATTTTTTTAGAATTTTTGGAAGTCGTTTAATGGGTCTTTAACATCGGAAAACTTGTTTAAAAACGTTGGCAGATTTTGGAAATTTGGAAAACTTTAATTTAGTTACCTTAAGTGTTTTAAATGATAAGATTAAGTAATAAACTTATGAAATAAGATAGATAATAATATGTAATCATGATGTCTTATAGATTAATCGTGTAGTGTTGTGATCTCTTGCTTTTGTGTTCATTTCTCTCCGATTGCTTATTCGTTAAGGTACAGATATTCCGACCTTTTTTGTAAGGACACTTCATTCTCATTTGTTTGGCTACTTGATCTATTTGATATTCGTTTGACATTCCTCTGATTTGCTATCCGCTATCATGACTCGTTTGATGTTGACAATCCGTTTGATTTGATATTCGTTTGTATAAATCTGTTGGTTCTTGTTTGGAATATGCCTACTAATCATTTCCTATTTGATTATTAAAAACATTGTTCCACTTATATATTTGCTTTAATCTTGCCCGAGCTATTTGTATCTGGTCATGGAGGTACCATGACCATGTCATTGATGCACCAATGGCATGACACTATCTGTGGCGGTGTGATTAGTCCACGGCGTTCTCTTTTGTATGTGCACTTATTATGATTTGATTATATAGTTTCGTACACTCCGCCATAAAGTGCTTGTGTATATGGATAAAACTTTGTTGTGCAGGAACCGTATGTTAATGGCATCCTAGTACTATACCTGTTCCGTAAGTTTAGGTGCAATTGTTTGTGTGTGTGCAATACCCCCCATAATCACATTTGGTACAATATCATGAGGTTCTTGCCCGTGTACATTTGATTATGACTATCTGATTATTTGTTTAGGGTCTATTCATGTATCATGTTTAGACATTTGTTTGGGCTCGTGGGCATTCCTTTGATCACTTTTATCCCATTCATTGTTTTATATATATCGTTTGGCATTCGTTTGGCAGGTTCTCGTGATCTGTTTCGTTCATTCCTTTATTTTATTTTCGTTATTATTATTATATATGTTCACTGAGCGTTAGCTCAGCCGCGTTTTCTTTTCCTGCGGCAGGTACTAAGCGGGAAGCTGGGAAACGAATGTTGAAAGTATGGGCTTTTAGAGAACCCACCATTAGAAGAACCCTTTTATTTGGATTTATGTTTTAAGACCTTTTCTTTTGAAGATTTCTTTCATTTGACTTTGTTGGAATTTAATACTGTTGGAAGTCATTTTATTTTATGACTTGGTATTTTGATTAATAAAGTCTTCCGCTTGCTTTTATATATGTTCTGATTTGACACCATAATGTGACTCCTGGTCTCTTTATCGAAGCGGGATGTTACAATTATGGTATCAAAGCCCCTTTATCATCTGTAAAAAAACCTAGGTTATGACCAGTGAGGATTGGGTAGACATTAAGATTCCTTTCGTATTTTGATATTGTCGTTTTCTTTCGTATTTTGATCTTAACTCTAAAATGTCTTCACTGTTTCATTCGTTGACCGAGTATTTTCTTCGACCAAGGATCAGGCAGCTAACTCTTCAAGAATCGTTTCGGGAACTCTCTTTTAGAATGGTCGTGCTGTTTTGTCTTATTTGATACGGGTGCAACGTATTCTGTGGTTTCTATTTCATTTGCTAAACACCTTAGCATCATTCCCTATACACGTACTTAATTAAAAAATAACCCCCCCCTTATCGATATCTATGCCTATGAAAAGTCTGACCATGAATATCAGAACTGTCCGCTTCGTTTTGATTTGATTTACTAATTTGCCTCCCTTAGAACTAAGTGATTTCAACTTTATTCTTGGTATGAATTGGTTGGCTGATCATCGCGCCCTCAATCGTTGTCATACCAATCGTCGTCATCGTGGTGATCTGGATAACCCTGAATTCATCTACCTATTTCAATTTCAATTTCAATTTCGAGGACGAAATTTTCTTTTAAAGGGGAAGAGTTGTAAAACCCAAAATTTGAATTTCATGTCATATTGGTAATTTTGAATTTAACCTAATGTTTTTAATAAGTATTTGAAAAATAGAAAACATTAGTAATTTACTTTCCGTGCTACGTGCAAAAAACCCTCATGTGTCATGCCAACCTTCCCCTAAATAGTGGAGGGTTTTACCCGGTTTGTTTACCTGTGACGGTGGGCTCAGACCC
The DNA here is from genome assembly GCA_026074375.1 of Tanacetum coccineum. Lineage (NCBI taxonomy): Eukaryota > Viridiplantae > Streptophyta > Magnoliopsida > Asterales > Asteraceae > Tanacetum > Tanacetum coccineum. The sequence continues at coordinate 39,930 of BQNB010011357.1, read as the reverse complement.
GTAGATTAGTCAGCAAAACGTCAAAAACCAATGTTACCCCTAAAAATAAATTATGCCAAAGTACTTTTATAGGATAAGTATTAAAAGGTTTTAGCAAGTATTTTGTGTAATCTTTAAAAAGGGAAAAAATTATTTTGTCCCCCCCCCCCTCCTCCTTTTTTTAGACCGGCCCTTAGGGGTGATTTAACAAGAAAATCTTTTATTTTTGTAGCAAATGATATTTTAGGAAAAGAGTGTAAAAGGTTTAAGCAAATATCTTGTAATCTCCTTAAGTTTTAAGAAAATTTTATCCCCTTTTTTCTCTTTATAAGGCCGGCCATATTCACCATCTCCCATCATTCTCTAAAATTTTTGTCTCCATAATTTTGTGTATTCCTCCATAGAAGCTTCGATCAAGAAGAAGGTTTAGGTGTCTTTAGGTAATCCTTGAAGTTTTGGTGCTTTGGGTGTGATTCTTTAGTGTATTCTTAGTTTTTTGGTGTTCTTGATTTGTGGTTCTCCTCTAAACTTCATTCCATATGTAATTCTTGATTTTTTTTAATCTTGTTGTCACCATGATCACATATGCAAAAGTTTTCATAAAAACCTAAAAGATTGTAAGAAATAATGTGTTTATGTTCTTGTCCATTTCTCTAAGGTTTAATCCAATTAAAATGGTTAAATTACATGTTATGAAACCCTAAGATGATCATTAAATGTGTTATTAATAAAAACTACAAGATTAGAAACCCTAGGGTTGGTTTTGATGGGTGTTAATTAGGGTTTTCATGGTTAATAATTCTGGGCAGAATTTTGGGACATGTTCAACGGAGTATATCTTAATGATAAAAATTTGTTTTGACATAATTCTCGATTCTAAAGTGAAATTCAATGAGTCTGGTTTCTGGAAAATCAGGGCTCATGTCAATTGGAGGTCGGGAAGGTCGATTTTTAGATTTTATAAGATTAAGTGTCAAAACTGCAGAATCTGCCCAAAAATTTCAGTTGTAGTGTTTATTTTTAATTCTCAAACCGTAAGGAGATAGACTTTAAAATTTGATTTGGTAAATCTTCATGATATGTGCTACATCCTTGATTTTTTTAGAATTTTCTGAGTTGCCTAAGTAAGGTTTTAATGCGTCAACTTTTCAAAGGTTCTGCCAGGTCAAAATTCAGTCAGTTTTGGGTAACAAGGATCAAAGGGATACTTAATCATGAAAATAAATTAAACCAATGATCATGGGTGTATTAGACATATGTGGGAACCTCTATGATTTTTTTAGATTTTTTGGAAGTCGTTTAATGGGTCTTTAACATCGGAAAACTTGTTTAAAAACATTGGCAGATTTTGGAAATTTAGAAAACTTTAATTTAGTTACCTTAAGTGTTTTAAATGATAAGATTAAGTAATAAACTTATGAAATAAGATAGATATTAATATGTAATCATGAATTCTTGTAGATTCGGTGAAGGTGTTGTGATCTCTTGCTTTTGTGTTCATTTCTCTCTGATTGCTTATTCGTTAAGGTACAGATATTCCGACCTTTTTTGTAAGGACACTTCATTCTCATTTGTTTGGCTACTTGATCTATTTGATATTCGTTTGACATTCCTCTGATTTGCTATCCGCTATCATGACTCGTTTGATGTTGACAATCCGTTTGATTTGATATTTGTTTGTATAAATCTGTTGGTTCTTGTTTGGAATATGCTACTAGATTCATTTCCATATTTGGATTATTTAAAACTTGTTCACTTATATATTTGCTTTAATCTTGCCCGAGCAATTTGTATCTAGTCATGGAGGTACCATGACCTGTCATTGTGCACCAATGGCATTGGACAATATCTGTGGCGGTTTGTTAATTTTGTATAATTTTTCGTGATTAGTCTACGACGTTCCTTTTTGAATAATGGCCTTTGATTATTATTAGCTTACATATGTATGTATACTCGTCATTGTACTTGTGTATATGAAATTTGGAAAACTCTAATTTAGTTACCTTAATTTAGTTCCTTTTTGAATAATGGCCTTTGATTATTTTTAGGAAGCGTATGGATGCATCCTAGTTACTTTGTTCTGTTACAGTTCAGGTGAATGGTTGTGGTGTGCGCAAATACACCCCATTTCTATTTTTTAGGGTACTTCTGTAGTCTGCAGCTCACCAGGCACAATTTTATATGATATGATATGATACGATGTATGTTGGATTATGTAGTCTAAGCGTGTGGCATGCTTTAGACTTTTGTTTCGAGCTCGTGGGCACTCCTTTGTTATCCTAAATTCTTAATTATCGCTTATTATTTCGTATGACAGATTCTCGTGATTCGTTTCGTTCATTCTTTTATCTTATTACCGTTGTTGTTATTATATCTGTTCATTTAGCGTTAGCTCAGCCGCATTTTCTTTTCCTGCGGCAGGTACTAAGCGGGAAGCTGGGATTTGAGTGTTGAGAGTAGGAAGCTTCTAGAAGACCAACCCTTATTAGTTTTCCCATTGTTTTGGATTTATATTTAAGACCCTTTCGTTTGAAGATTTCTTTCATTTAGACTTTGTTGGAATTTAATACTTTTGGAAGTCATTTTGTTTCATGACTTAGTATTTTTATTTAATAAAGTCTTCCGCTTGGGTTTATATGTTTGTTTTTTTTAAATTTGGAACAAACCTAACGTAAAATCTTAGTGGGGGGCCTCTTATCAGAGCGGGATGTTACAATTATGGTATCAGAGCCATTTCGACCTGTAAAACCTAGGTTATGACCTGTGAGGATTGGGTAGACATTAGGCTTCCTTTCGTATTTTGATATTATTGCTTCCTTTCGTATTTTGATCTTAACTCTAAATTGTCTTCGCTGTTTCATTCGTTGACCGAGTATTTTCTTCGACCAAGGATCAGGCAGCTAACTCTTCAGGTACCGTTTCGGGAACTCTCTTTTTGAACGGTCGTGCTGTTTTTGTCTTATTTGATACGGGTACAACACATTTTTGCGGTTTCTGTTTCATTTACTAAACACATTAGCATCTTCCCTACGCTACTTAAAAAAATATATAAAACTTATATATGTACATATATATGGCCGGCCCCTTATTTAAAAAAATATAATATATTTTTTAATTTGGATTATTTTGTATATTTACTTTTTTTTATTAAAAACATATTTTAAGGGATAAGTATTTAAAGGTTTTAGCAAGTATTTTGTGTAATCTTCAAAAAAGGAAAAAAATTATTTTGTCCCCCCTCCTCCTTCATTTAGACCGAACCTTAGGGGTGATTTTACAAGAAAATCTTTTATTTTTATAGCAAATGATATTTTAGGAAAAGAGTGTAAAAAGTTTAAGCAAATATTTTGTAATCTCTTTAAGTTTTAAGAAAATATTGTCCCCTCTTTTTCTCATTATAAGGCCGACCATATTCACCCTCTCCCATCATTCTCCATCATTCTCTAAAAATTTTATCTTCATAATTTTGTGTATTCCTCCAAAGAAGCTTCGAGCAAGAAGAAGGTTTAGGTGTCTTTGGGTAATCAATGAAGTTTTGGTGCTTTGGGTGTGAATCTTTGGTGTATTCTTGATGTTTTAGTGTTCTTGATTTGTGGTTCTCCTCTAAACTTCATTTCATAGGTAAATTCTTGATTTTGTTTATTTTCTTTTTTTTTCTTGTTGTTTCCTCCTATGATTTACATATGCAAAAGTTTTCATTAAACCCTAAAAGATTATAAGAAAATAATGTGTTTATGTTCTTGTCAATTTTAAGGGTTTAATCTAATTAAAATGGTTAAATTACATTTTGAAAACCCTAAGGATTGATCATTAAATGTGTTATTAATAAAAACTATAAGATTAGAAACCCTAGGGTTGGTTTTGATGTTGTTAATAGGGTTTTCATGGTTAATAATCTGGGCGAAATTTAGGTCATGTTCAACGGGGTATATCTTAATGATAAAAATTGGTTTTAACATTATTCTTGAGCCTAAAGTTAAATTCAAAGAGTCTAGTTTCTAGAAATCAGGCTTCAGGTTAATTGGAGGTCGGGAAGGTCGATTTTTAGATTTTATAAGATTAAGTGTCGAATCTGGAATTTCTATCCGAAAAATTCAGTTGTAGTGTTTGATTATTATTTCTCAAACCGTAAGGAGTTAGACTTTAAAATTTAATTTAGTAAATCTTCATGATATGTGCTACATCCATGATTTTTTTTCAAAATTTTCTGAGTTATCTAAGTGAGGTTTTTACACGTCAACTTTTCAAAGGTTCTGCCAGGTCAAGATTCGGGTCACTTTTGTGTAACAAGGGTCAAAGGGATACTTAAACATTGAAATAAATTAAAACAATGATCATGGGTGTACTAGACACATATGGGAACCTCTGTGATTTTTTGTTGAATTTTTAGAGGTCGTTTAATGGGTTTTTAACATCGGGAAACTTGCTTAAAATGTTGGCAGATTTTGGAAATTTGGAAAACTCTAATTTAGTTACCTTAAGTGTTTTAAATGATAAGATTAAGTAATAAACTTATGAAATAAGATAGATAATAATATGTAATCATGGATTCTTGTAGATTCGGTGAAGGTGTTGTGATCTCTTGCTTTTGTGTTCATTTCTCTCTGATTGCTTATTCGTTAAGGTACATATATTCCGTCCTTTTAGCAAGGGGGAACTTCATTCTCATTTGACTACTTGACCTATTTGATATTCATTTGACATTCCTTTGATTTGCTATATCCGAAATTTGACTGGTCTGTTCCATCATTTTTTTGTGTGTGATATTGACATCGTTTGATATCGGATATCTCTTTGTAATTATCTGTTGTTCTCTGTTTGAAATATGTACTTGATTCGTTTTCCATATTTGGATTATGACTGAAAACTTTGTTCACTTATATGTTGCTTTAATCTTGCTGAGCTATTTGTATCTAGTAATGGAAATGTTTTTAATCGGTACTCCATACTATGTCATTGATCATACACCAATGACATGACACTATATGTGGCAGTGTTGTGATTGTTACGAAGTTCCCTTTTGAATATTGGCCTTTGGATTAATTATTGCTTACATATGTATGTATATCGTCATTGTAACTTGTGTATTTGGATATGTACTTTGTTTGGCAGGGAGCGTATGGTTGCATTCCTAGGTACTTAGTTCCGTTCAGTTTAGGTGAAGGATTGTATGTGTGGCATACACACCCCATTTCACCATTTGTAAGGTACATCTGGATTTTTTTGGAGTCTGAGAAGCTCCATGTATTAAGATTTATATGATTATGATATGTTACGCATTTATGTTGGGATTAATGTTCTACGCGTGCTTGTGACATGCTTTAGACTTTTGTTTCGAGCTGTGGGCACCTCCTTTGTTATCCTATTCTTAATTAAAGCCTTATATTTCGTTTTTTATGACAGATTCTTGTGATTCGTTTAGTTCATTCTTTTATCTTATTAACGTTGTTGTTATTATATTTGTTCACTGAGCGTTAGCTCACCCGCATTTTCTTTTCCACATGTACTAAGCGGGAAGCTGGGATTTGAGAGTTGAGATTAGGAAGCTTTTAGAAGACCAACCCTTATTAGTTTTCCCATTATTTTGGATTTATATTTAAGACCCTTTTGTTTGAAGATTTCTTTCATTTAGACTTTGTTGGAATTTAATGCTTTTGGAAGTCATTTTGTTTCATGACTTAGTATTTTTATTTAATAAAGTCTTCCGTTTTTGTTTATATGTTCCGATATGACACCATAACGTAACTCTAAGTCTCTTTATCATAGCGGGATGTTATAATTATGGTATCAGAGACATTTCGACCTGTAAAACCTAGGTTATGACCTGTGAGGATTGGGTAGACATTAGGCTTCCTTTCGTATTTTGATATTATTGCTTCCTTTCGTATTTTGATCTTAACTCTAAATTGTCTTCGCAGTTTCATTCATTGATCGAGTATTTTCTTCGACGAAGGATCAGGCAGCTAACTCTTCAGGTACCGTTTCGGGAACTCTCTTTTTAACGGTCGTGCTGTTTTTTTCTTATTTGATACGGGTACAACACATTTTAGCGGTTTCTGTTTCGTTTACTAAACACATTAGCATCTTCCCTACGCTACTTAATTATACCTTACCGATATCTACGCCTATGAAAAGTTTGACCACGAATATGAATACTGTCCGATCGTTTTTGTTTGATAAGATTCGTTGTACAATTTGTCTCCTTTAGAATCTGAGTGATTTCGATTTTATTCTTGGTATGAATTGGTTGGCTGATCATCGCGCCCCTATCGTTTGTCATACCAATCGTGTCATCTTTGGTAATCTGAATAACTCTGAATTCATCTACCTATTTCAATTTCGATTTCAATTTCGAGGACGAAAATTTCTTTTAGAGGGGAAGAGTTGTAAAACCTAAAATTTGAATTTCAGTATATGTTTTGGGTTTAATCCTAAGCAAAACCCGAGCCCGGGTCCTAGTTAAATATCTCGCGCGTCACTTTTAAGTGTCGGTGTATATAAGGAACTTTTCCACTTGGAAAAGCAAGTTGTTCATTTTCTAAAAATTCATCTTTTCCAAAATTCTCTCATCTCTCTCTCTCTCTTCTTTCTCTCTCTAAAACAACTCACCTCCTTTCTCTTTTCTAGATCAAATTCGGGTATGATATATATGTTATAAAGTGTTACGGGATCCTACAGCAAGTATTTTGTGTAATCTTCAAAAAGGAAAAAAAATATTTTGTCACCCCTCCTCCTTCTTTTAGACCGGCCCTTAGGGGTGATTTTACAAGAAAATCTTTTATTTTTGTAGCAAATGATATTTTAGGAAAAAAGTGTAAAAGGTTTAAGCAAATATCTTGTAATCTCTTTAAGTTTTAAGAAAATTTTGTCCCCTTTTTTCTCTTTATAAGGCCGGCCATATTCACCATCTCCCATCATTCTCTAAAAATTTTGTCTCCATAATTTTGTGTATTCCTCCATAGAAGCTTCGAGCAAGAAGAAGGTTTAGGTGTCTTTAGGTAATCCTTGAAGTTTTGGTGCTTTGGGTGTGATTCTTTAGTGTATTCTTGGTGTTTTGGTGTTCTTGATTTGTGGTTCTCCTCTAAACTTCATTCCATAGGTAATTCTTGATTTTTTTTATTCTTGTTGTCACCATGATTACATATGCAAAAGTTTTCATAAAAACCTAAAAGATTGTAAGAAATAATGTGTTTATGTTCTTGTCCATTTCTCTAGGGTTTAATCCAATTAAAATGGTTAAATTACATGTTATGAAACCCTAAGATGATCATTAAATGTGTTATTAATAAAAACTACAAGATTAGAAACCCTAAGGTTGGTTTTGATGGGTGTTAATTAGGGTTTTCATGGTTAATAATTCTGGGCAGAATTTTGGGTCATGTTCAACGGAGTATATCTTAATGATAAAAATTTGTTTTGACATAATTCTTGATTCTAAAGTGAAATTCAATGAGTCTAGTTTCTAGAAAATCTGGGCTCATGTCAATTGGAGGTCGGGAAGGTAGATTTTTAGATTTTATAAGATTAAGTGTCAAAACTGCAGAATCTGCCCAAAAATTTCAGTTGTAGTGTTTATTTTTAATTCTCAAACCGTAAGGAGATAGACTTTAAAATTTAATTTGGTAAATCTTCATGATATGTGCTACATCCACGATGTTTTTCAGAATTTTTTGAGTTGTCTAAGTAAGGTTTTTACGCGTGAACGTTTCGAAGGTTCTGTCAGATCTAATTCGGGTCAGTTTTGGGTAAAAAGGGTCAAAGGGATACTTAAACATGGAAATAAATTAAACCAACGATCATGGGTGTATTGTACATCATATGCAGGGAAACCCTTTTCGTAATTTTTTTGGTGTTATGATTTTAGAAGATGTTTTATGGGTCATTTATGTATGAAAACTTACCTTGAATATGTAGTCAAAATCTGAATTTATTTGAAAACCTTAATTTGGTCAAGTAAACTTTATTTATGGTAAGATCAAGTGATAAAACTTATAAAATAAGATAGATAATGACATGTAATCATGGGTTCTTGTAGATTCAGTGAAGAGGTTGTGATCTATTGTCTTCGTGTCCGTTTCTCCTTTGCTTATTCGTTAAGGTACATATACTCCGTCCTTTTAGTAGGGACATCTCCTGACTTGATTCTCATTTGTTTTAGCTACTTTGATTCGTTTGATATTCCGTTTGATTTGCTATCCGTTCTCATGATCTATTTGATATTCATTGATAATCCGTTTGATTTGATATTCGCAATTATGATTCTGTTGATCCTTGTTTAAATACGAGATTAGATCCGTTATTTTGGTTTGATTATTAGTATCTTGTTCACTTGTATCTTTTGCCTAAATCTTGCCTGAGCTATTTGTATCTAGTCATAGAGGTTACATGGACAGTCATTTGATTGACAAAACGCACCCCCCCCCCACCCCTGACACAAAAAAATACGCACAAGCACAAGTCCCCCCCGGCAATGTCCCTCCCCCCCCCCCCCCCCGTGCCATCCTAGTCCACGACGTTCCCCCTATTGTCCCCACTGTACACTCTCTTCCTATGACTCCCCCCCCCCTCTGATCTATATCCCCCCCCCCCCCCCCCCCATCGTTCCCCCCCGCCCCCCCTTTGCACTGCCATTCGTGCTTGTGCTATATGGATATATCTTTCGGTTTTTGTAGGGAGGGATATGGATTGATCATAGGTAACTTTTGTTCCCGTTCAGTTCAGGATGAATGGTTGTCGTCGTGTGTACTAAACCCCATTTTATCTTTTGTTGGGCGTAAATTGGACCGTCTCAGACTATCCCCACCATGTACATATTTTATATATATAAACAATAACTATGATACGACTGTACTGTATGGATTATTGTAGTCAATAAGCGGCTGTGGCCCATGCTTTAGACGTTTGTTTCGGATCGTGGGCACGACCTCTTTGTTATCCTTAATTCTTGATCATTGGCTATTATTTCGTATGATATTTGTTTAGCAGATTCTCGGGATCCGTTTCGTTTAAACCTTCATTTTATTTCCGTTATTATTTTTATATCTGTTCACTGAGCGTTAGCTCAGCCGCGTTTTCTTTTCCTGCGGCAGGTACTAAGCGGGAAGCTGAGATATGAGTGTTGAGAGTAGAGTTTTAGGGGACCCATGTAAAAACCATAAAATCTAAACAAGTGTTAAAATTACCAAAATACACCTATGCAACTAAAATTCCATAAAAGCTTTAATAAACTTCATTTAAATTGTTGAAATTATAAAATGCAACTGTGACAATTATGATAATTATGTAAATTAAAATACCTTATATTATACAAGAAAAGATTTTTATTTATTATGTATATATAAGTTATGCCAAAATTAAGTGTATTTAATTATGTATTTATTACAAATTAAAGTAAATTAAATATGGATAGTTACAAAATAAATATTGGCAAGTTAAAAGTCAGATGTAGCCATTTAGAAAGCCCATAAAATTGGTCAAACTACCTAATATATTCCTTTTATACATCTTATTTGTTTAAAACCTAAAAACCATAATCACCGAAACCCTAAAAACATAAAAGAGGCGGCACAAAGTTCTTTCAAGGGCAAGCACGATTTTTCTAGGGTGTTTTGAAGGTCAAGGATTGTGGGAAAAATATTGGAAAGATTGTTTAAGGCTTGGTTCGATTGTGGTAATTGTTTTGGTTCGAAATACTCAACCGAATAGCATAAATTCATAAAATCATCAAGAATCATCAAAGGTATTTTTGTATCTCATTTTTCATCATATTAATTCGTTCTATGCTTAAGAAAAATATTCATGCATGTTATATTGATCTTATAAATTAAAACATGTTCAAAACCCTAATTTTTAGTTAATTATGAAATCGGCTTAAAAACTATTTGTAAAATTGATTTTATATTTTTATAGGGTTTTTTATATCATATATGACTCAGATCAATTGTTGGAAAAATTTATAAAAGATTCGAAATATTTATTTGGGATTTAACTTGGTTTGCCGATTTCGAATAAAAGGAAAAAGGAAAGAAATAAAATTAGGGTTAGGGTTTTAATAATTTTTCCAGGTTCTCTTAATGCTAATGATTGTATAAAAATTGGGAAATGTTTGGGGAAAAATTTAATTAGGGTTTTAGTGATTTATTTGTTAGCCGATTGTGATTTTAAAAGTATAAGGACTTGTTTTGTAATTTCTGAAACTATGGGGTCTGTTTTAGACATGTTATTATATTTAATATATTCTGTATAAAATAAGTTGGGGGGTATAAAATGTCATATTGATATTATTTTGGATTAAAATGGTTAATTGCATATAATAAGTAATTAGAAATTAATTAATTAAAATAGAGGGACTGAAATTGTAAATTCTGAAAAGTATAAGGTTTGGTTAGTATTTAATGTATAAGTATGATTTTGTCATAATTGAATCTATAAGGGCTTGTTTTGTAAGCTCTGGATAATTAAAAGACATTGTTTAAATAATTAATAAACAAAAAGTGTGCTAAATATGGTAAATTGTGTAATTATGGGTTTGAATTGTAAATACAGAAATGGACGGTATAATCTGAATAAAAATGTGAAAACTTTGATATTTACACTTTTAACTTGAAAAATTGTTTTTTGATTTGTATAATTAAACCCTAAAATATGAAAAGTTTTGTCATATTTAACCCTAAACTTGTAGGTTGACATGTTAAGTCCCTTAAACTATTCAAAAATACTTAATGGAATCTCAAATGATGTGAAAGTTACGAAAAATAGAAAGTACTAAATAGAAAGTACTAAAAAAAATTGGAAAGTTACTAAAAATGGAAAGTTAATAAAAATGGAAAGTTACTAAAAATGGAAAGTTACTAAAAATGGAAAGTTACTAAAAATGGAAAGTATATTAAAGGAATGGTTTGTAATTCGAATTTTCCATTTCTTTAGGTTTCGGTAAAGAGGGAGGTGATTTTGATTTTCCTTGTCTGGTGTTTCTTTGATTATTGCTTTGCTTCGGAAAGAGGTAAAGATATTCTAACCTTATGTTAAGTTTCTCTGACATATTCCTCTTAGCTTGATACTTGATGATTTTGCTACATTTGCTCTGAGCCTTTTAATCTTGGTTCTCTATATGATCTGTTAGTATGTTCTATTTGATCCTGCTATGTTTACCTTTGGATATTTGAACCTTTGGATTGAACCTTTGCTATGATCCTTTTGAAATGAACTTTGATTTGACTTTGCTGTTGAACCCTTCAGTTTGAGACCGAGCAATTATTTGTTTCCTAGCATGAAGGGTAAACCTATGGCCGTGTGTTGATGCACCTTTGGCATGACTCAAATTTGGGGTGGGTAGGTTGGGAGGTTTTTGAGTGATTTCTCACCGCCGATCCCCCATTTCGAAATATTATATGCGCATTATGAAGGCTTATTATTTGTTTAAGGGGCGTATGGATGCATCCTAGATTTGTTTGTATTCGATGGATTATGACATTATGGATATATGTATATTTGTGGACTGATATTTTGGTGCATTCCACGGTCTTTCACAAATTTTTAGAGCCTCATGACTCTAGTTACTATGATATGATTTTGTTGGGCTTGGTATTGGAACTTGATTTGACTTCTGATTCATCTTACCTGTAACTATGGATGACTTCTGATTTTGGTTTACCTTATATTGGTATTCCTTAGATCATGTCTTGTGTATACACTTTGCACCTTATATCGTATCCTTTGAATTCCCGTTATCTTTTGCATCATCGAGTATATAATATCTGTTCACTAGCTTTGTAAGCTCAGCCGCACTTTTCTTTCCTGCGAGGTATCTAAGCTAGGAGCTAGGGTCTTTGCTTGTCGGGATATGAGTGTCTGAGTGTGACTTACCTAGAGATTTAGTTTTGATATTTGATTTGTTACTTTTCGAGACTTCGTTTTTCGGTTATTTCTTTGGATATGTTTGTCCTTTAGAACTTATGACTTAAGTCATGTTGACTTATGTTTCCTTTGGTTATTTATTTGAGACTTCGCTGTTTTATGCTTGTGTTATCGATTATGTTTGCTTTGATGTCACACCATATTTGTAATACTTCTACCCTTTTGGGTCGGGGCGTACACTTAGAATCGCTTACCAGATCTGATTGCCATAACAGTTTTATAAAAATAAGTTTATAATAAAACCAACCTTTTTAGTCATTTAATTATTCCTTAATCTCATAACTAGCATAACTTTTTCGTTTTAATTATAATTCGGTTTTGTCGAGTTCTTTAGATATTATAATCGTCTCGAAGTTGTACTTTACAAATCAGTAGGGTTCGCATTTTATAAATACTTGAATCTTGGTCAGAATATACAATCTGTTTGTGTAGGTTTAGGGTTCATTAAATGGTGGTTACTATAATCTTTGTGTACTTTGGTTAACTTTGTACATCTTTCTTATTTACAGTTTGTATAATATGCTTGACATATTTAGGTCCTCTAGATTAAGTCCAAACACTTTTGCAAGTCCAGTCTCCTGGGACTATTTTTATCAACTTTGTAGTAATACGTTCAACAAGTAAACCTATCCATGAGTCTTATAAGTTTAAATCATTATTTTTGATTGAGGGTTGTTCATTTGTATTTTTAGTTTCATTTTATCTTATGAAACATACCATATGGTTCGAACTCATTAGATATGTATATATAGTGTACATTTTTCATGTTTGTTAACACATGAACGAAAAGACCTAGATGGTGATGAACAAAACAATCAAGGTATGTAAACATGTTATAAAGAATTGAAAAGGTTTTAGAGTGTGAATGACCTTAAGTATGAGCAAGACTGACTGAAACAAAAACCAAGACTCAAATTAAACCAAATCACAGAAATTCTGAAAACCCTAGCTCTATCTTGTTTTTTAAACCCTTTTTATTTAAATACTAAACCAAGCTTCCAACCCTTCTTGTAGTACCTTAAATATCAACCTAGATTGCTTGTATGCTTGCTAGAAAGAAAGATTATGATTCGTTTCTTGTGTTTATATGTGGGACGTGAGCTAGAGGAGAGCACAAAGAGATTTGTGTTTGATTTGCTAGTGATAAAATGTGATGAAGACTAGTATGCATCTATTTATATACAAGGGATAGTCAAATATACTATTTAGGAGTCCAAGTCTTAGTAAAAGAGGTGAGGGGGCTGGTTACAAAAGAGGAAAAGGTTGGTGGAACAATGTGTTGTCCAATATATAGATAAGTTACTTCAGGGCTAGGAGTTTACTGTTTAGGCTTCTAAAGCTCAATTGTTATGCTTATGGTCCTTGTTGATTTCTGAATTTTAGTGGAGGAGGGAAATGACAAATGAAGTCTTGATATCTTATGATAATACTAGTAACACTTGTAGTTTAGATCTTTTGTATAAGTTATGGAAGAATACATGTGATCTTTTAATAAAACTTGAATTCCAAACTTGTATTTTTTTTAAGGTGAAATCGGCTAGGTGAGATAAGTGGTTAGAGTTTATGAAATATTTGGGTTTCGGGTATAATAGTGGGTATTTATTGAAGCGTAGATAAATTTTGGTAGCTCCGTGAATGCCTAAATGTATTTTATCGCGAAACGTAAACACTTTACGTAACCAATAAAAATAAAATATGAAAAACTTGATTATTATTTTTGTAAAATAATATAATGCTTGTTTGACGTAAACTTTTATTTGCTTGGTGCCTGTTTACATTGATTGTTGATTTTTAGTTTATGCGATTTAACTTAACGATTACCATTAAAAGCGAACGCGTAGAAGTTTATTAAAATAATAGTTAATATTTATTGACGTTAACAAGATGGTGAAAGAAAAAAAGGTGAATTGTTTTAGTTATTGACATTAATCTACCCAAATCTCTAAGTCATCAGATCGCTGCTCATGGCTTTAAAGAAATCCTGTATAGCTGTGTACTCTAATATCTTCGGCAACAAGAGTGAAGGTTTCCTCATATCTACATCGTTAAGTTATAGGTATAGCCTTTTGCGCTACCACGACGAGCTTACAGGTTGTGTACATTGCCATCCATGTTAGTCTTTTTCTTGAAAAGCCATTTACTCCCAACAGTTCGACCATTAGGAGGAAGCTCAACCAAAACCCAGACTTGATTATCTTTCATGGATTGCATTTCCGTATTCATAGCTTCAAGCCATTTGTCAGACTCAGGATCTGATAATGCAACTTTATAATTAGGAGGTTCATCAAGATCCCCTAATTCATATTCTCGTATCATGTTCAACATAGCAGACCATACTATCTTGTGCTTGAGGTATCCTTGGGATTACGATTAGGAAACATCTAACTGATAGTGGCTCGACTATAATAGTAGGTGCAGACTATACTCATTTTGTTCTTCGCTAGTATTTTCAGAAGGGTGTGTATCTTCTTCTTGAATTAATTCAAGTCCTTTATCACTCCCGCATGATTCGAGAGGTCTGTGAATCCCACTCGCTTCTTGTACCATGAGATTATTCTCAAAGAACTCAACATTCCGAGCAACAAAGTAGTAACCCATCGTTTCCTTTGGGTATCCTACAAAGATACACTTAATGGATCTAGGATCAAGCTTGTCAGGTGTGTCTCGTTTCACGAGTGCCTCACAACCTCAAACCCTTAAGTAGGACAACTTAGGAGCTTTCCCGTGCCATATTTCATAAGGTGTCCTTTCAACCTTCTTAGTTGGAACCATATTGAAAATGCAAACAACAGCCTCGAGAGCATATCCCCAAAAGGATTTTGCAGAGAGTAGGTGTGTTGATTCATCATGGATCGAACCATATCATAAGTAAAGTTCGAGGTAGGAACACCCGTTGTGGTTGGGTTATAGTGGGACTAAGTGGGATACAATTTGACTCAGGTATTCGCCTCAAATGATTCTGATTTAAATTGCCTTAATCTTTTGTTACCAGTGATTTTATACTTCATTGAAAAACCTTTAAATGTTTCGTTACCTCATGTTTATGTTTTCACTTCTGGTTAGGACACATGAACTCATAAAGGCTGAAATATCTATAAAGGTAATAAAAGTAATCTAGCACCTCTCCTGACACAGTCCTAAAAGGGACACATACATCAGTGTGTATAAGTCCTAATAGGTCCTTTGCTCTTTCCACTTGATGTGGAAAAGACTTACGCGCCATCTTCCCAAATATACAAGACTTGCATTTCTCAAGTGATTTATCGTGAGTGAGTTTTAAGACCTCATCACGTTGAAGCTTGTCTATGCGTTTCTTGTTTATATGACCAAGACGACAATGTCATAGATAAGAAGAGTCTAACGTATGTTTGGATCTTTTGTTGCTAACATTAAACATAGAACTAACATTTAGATAAAGATTATGCATTTCTATTTCATAAATACCCTCACATGGAATTGCATTAAAATAAAACATATTATCTTTCAAAACAGAAATGCCATAATTCGTAAATGTATGAATCTAACTGTTGTTAACCAAACAATAAATTGAAATAAAACCCCTAGTAATAGTAGGTGCATAGTGATAGTTGTCTAATACAATTATTAAACCACTAGGAAGAACTAAATCAAAGCTTCCAATAGCTTCAACAGCTGCACGCATTCCATTGCCTACGTACAAACTCAAAGCTCCATGTTTCAAATTCATGCTTTCTCTAAGTCCCTACGAAGTATTATAGATATGAGTTCCACAACCCGTATCATACACCCAAGTCTTATTAGGAAAAGCATAGAGTTCTATGGTGAAGATACCTGAAGTACAAGCCCCGCTAGTATTCTTTCTCTTCTTCAACTCAGCTAGGTAGGATGGACCGTTCCTCCTCCAATGACCCATCTCCTTGCAATGGTGGCAGACAGATTCCTTTGCCAGATTATCTATCTTAGGCGGCGATGGGATCTTGGGCTTCGGAGCATAAGCAAGCTTATTCTTTCACTTTTCCTTACCCTTTGCCCCTTGCGGTTTCCTCTTGTCCTTTTGGATCTTACCCTCCTGTTGGGAATTATGCATTACTGACTTAGTACCGTTAGTTATATTAGTTAGTACCGCTAGTTGTAATTTGTACTGACAATACAAAATGTTAGTACTGATCAGATAGTTAGTACCGTTAGTATAAAATAGTTAGTACCGTTTATGAGATATGCATAAGATATCTTAGGAAAGGATATGCATGATCTTTATACGCGTTTTGTAAAGCCCATTAGGGGATCCTTAGTCTATAAAAGGAACCCTAGGCATAGTTAGTAGATATAGTTCTACACAGTTTCAAATAGTTCCTATCTAGCTTGTTCCTTAAACATAGTTTTCAGTTCTTGGATCATATCATATGCTTTGTAGTTTTCTAGAGCCCTCTAAAGTTTAGGAGACATACTACCAAGCATAAGACATGCCACCTCATTTTGCGCATCATATAATACTTCATATGTATCACGCACTGCTTGAGGTGCAACAAGTAAAGGAAAGAGGGATCAAAGGCTGTTCCAAATGAGCTAGTTTTCCCTCAGACCTAAGAACAATTCTTAAGTTTTGATACCAGTTCGTAAAGTTTGGTCCAATAAGTTTATCCTGTTGGAGAATTAACCTGATAGTCGTATTATTTGTGTTTTTGGGCAGCATCAGCCATCTACAAAACAATCAAAAGTTCAGAAAAGATTAGTATTTTCGATAATAAATCTCTTATAAAATTAGCTACCCATGTTAAAAGAAGAGATAATTGTGTCACCTATTGAAGTTGATATGGATATACAGAAGGCGCGAGAGAAATATACAAAATAGAAGCAACGATATCAACTTCACTTAATGAATCTTCTTAAGCATTGTTCTAAAGGCATGATGGAAAAAACACAATCTCTATGTGATTATTTGACTTGTGTTATCATGTTGATTAGTAGATATCAATGTTTCTTTGATTAACGAGCAGCAAATCAACTAAAACACAATGCGATCATCAAAAGCTTTGACTTATACGATTGCTTAACCAATATAAACTGATATTAAAAAATTCAATAAAAACATATGACTTGACGACAACTTTTAATAATTAGTTATCTAGGAAGTTTAAAGGTACAATAAGTTATATATGGTTCAAAAAATATTTCATTCTCTGTTCGCACCAAACAAAAGATTCTATCATCTACCCCGTTTCATTGTTCGATTCTAATAAGTTATCTTTCCAAGGGATCATTCTCATTCTCTACAATTCCATTCTCTACTACAATTCCACTATGTATGATTCCATCGTACCAAACACCCCCTTAGAGTTTCAGCGACCGGTTATGTCGTGTTCTCTATTGTTTCCATCATCATCATCTTGATCATGTTTCCAAATGAAATTCCGCTAAGAATGTCAGCCGCTATGCGTGGGTACTCGCCTAAGGTAATTACGACAATACAATCATAGGATGTTAACTTAAAACACACAGTATTCGGTATAAATATATAATTGAAAAAGTTATGTCAAAACCCCGTGCATGCAAACAATGCACGATATAGTCGGTCAATCGCAATTACACGAAACACTAACCACAATATCGCATATCTATTATCGGCCGCTAGAGATTTTTTGTGCGTGCACAGGTATTCGCCTAGTTATATAAAAAATGCCACTATATAAAACATGCAAAACATATTTACCAAATTTAATCATACTAAACAAGAATCATTTATGCAATTAAAGGATTAATTCAACAAAGGTCTTCTCTACTTTTGCAACTAATCAAATAATTCACGTAATATTCTCATGCATACAAAACCACACGCGTGCATATATATATATATATATTAAGCTTAATAAACATGTCTTACATGCATGTAATCCATGGTTGACAATTTATTTCAAGATAAATAAGCGACAATATATATAAAAAATCTAAAACGCAAATATAATCATAATAAGCGAATTAGAAATCATGTAAAATATGTCCATATTATTATTTCCATATTTATGTGACCAATTAGGGCAAATATTATTTCTCTAAATAATTTCCTAAAATAAATTTCACATAAAAACAAGAAAATAATACATATATAGGCGACATTTTTTACATTTATTTATGTTTTTTTATGTAATTACTATGCTATATGAGATGGCTCGTGATGCCACTGTTGAAAATCGTTATCTAAATAACCTAATATTACATTAATATTAAACGAGCTACGCAACGAATATAGATCACATATAGCATATATAATTAACCATAAAAAACATAAACAAGTAAACATACCTTTAGCAACCAAGCTAGTGACGAATCGAAGACACTTCGAGTACACGCGCATGTGTAATAATGTGAGAACCAAACACTACTTCTAGTTACTAAAATAAATAACCTCTACGTGTATCCACATTACACGTCAAACAATATCACTCGAATGCTAGTTCTTGACCAACGAACAACTGAACACAAGAAAAATTGAAACCGAAAAACCCTAAAGGGTTGTTTGTTTCGTTCAACTAAGAGGGGAAAAAGAGAAGAGAGATAAGAATTATTAGCTCTAGGGTCCTACTTATATACTAGGTGAATTTAAAGTTTACCTAAAATACATACCTTGGAGGAAAAGATAAACTCAAAAAAAAAAAAAAACCCATCCACACCAACCCCCACCAAAACAACCAACCCACCGAAAACCCCACAAAAAACACCCCAGAAACCCAACCCCCACCCCCCACACCACCTACAACCCCACCCCTCGCCAAACCATTCGACACCCACTTGGTCCAGGCCGGTCGAAGTCAAGCCAAACACCCCTTGGTGTTGACTTTTTGATTTTTTTAATATTTATGGTTAATTACATTTAATTGCTCATTAATTAAAAAGCCTTTATACTTAATTATTCATAACGAACTAATTAACGATCGTTAGTGTTCTTTTGTCAAATCATATATTAATATAAATAATAAATATACAAATATATTACTATAAATATTAATAGAATGATATTCAAGTGTAAACGTGTGTGACCTCGTAGGCTCACGTATTTCCAGCTGTATAAATATCCGTATGACATGAGCACAAACCAATAGTTCTCAGGGTTCTTCCAAATTCCTATTGCCTCGAAAGATCAGGAGAAAATTATGTTTACCTGCCCATATGGCACCTTTGCATATAGAAAAATGCCATTCGGATTATGCAACACTCCAGCCACTTTTTAGCATTACATGACAGCCATATTTCCTGAACTAAGCGAGGATAGCATGGAGGTATTCATGGATGACTTTTTCGTTTTCGGTAAAGTTTATGTTTTTATGATAGATTTAGGATAGATTAAGTTAGAAGTACAAAAATCTTGGATCAAATCGTTCAAACAAAGTGTTTTTTAAAGAGATTTAGAAAGCTATTTTCTAGAAAGTTTGAAGAATAGCGATTTGTGCTTGAAGATAGTGATTTGTGTTGAAAGATACTGATTTGTGTTTGAAGACAGTGATTTGTGACACTGAAGAATAGCGATTTGTGCATTTCTTCATTTAGCGATTTATGTATTGTGCTATTTAGCGATTTGTGTATTACAGGGGTTCTATTTCATGTCGATTTGTTACATTTACACGAAATAAAACTTTGCCTAAATTTCTTCTTGGTAGCGATTTGTGACAATTCTTCGCAGTGATTTGTGCAACGGTGATTTGTGCAACGGTGATTTGTTGATTTGTGCAACTGTGATTTGCGCAACGGTGATTTATGCAACAGTGATTTGTGCAGTGGCGAAATGTTACATTTTAGGGAACGAAATGATGCCAAATCATTTTCACTTCATAACAAACAAATCATTCATCATGACTACTGATATTGGCTAAAATATACATATTTTGTACCCCGTAAAACACTATAAAAGGACTAAAAACACTAAAATATAGATAATTATGTTGCAAATATGTTTGTATTGTGTTTTTATGTCTTACAGGTAAAAAGGGTTGAAAACGAAGCAAAAACGGTAATTTTCGGATGACTTTTGACGACGTTTTCAAATTTATCGAGGTCCAAACGAAGTCGTGAATATTCCTCGATCACACCATTGGAAAGAGAACGAAAAAACGAGTCCAACGGTACCGGCCTTTTATATTTAAACCTTTTTATTTTGAACCTTTTTCGTCCCTGTTTGAACCTTTAGTTATAATGGACCAGACCAAGCCAATAAGGGGATATATATTAAATTTTGCATATATACTAATGAAGCTATGCACTAGCACAGCGGTAAGGCTGTGTGTGAATAGTTTCACCCTCAAGAGGTCCTTGGTTCGATTCATGCCAGAGCGGTGTTTATCCCTCATATCCAAGTGGCGACCCGGGACCGGGACTCGGGACCGGCCCATGACCGATCCGAACCGGCCATGACCCGACTCCATCTATTGACCCGACTTGACTGCGCGGTCAATCCACCGTTTGGGACTGGTGGTTGACTGGTGGTCGGCGGTGGTCCGGCGATCTTTGTTGGGGGGGGGGGGGGGGGGACCGGCCGCTGATGTCGCCGTTTGACCACCGTTGTCCGGTGGTCCAGGTGGCGGTTGAGGACCAACAATGGTTTAGTGTGGGGGGAGTTGATATTTCGCTAAAATATACATATTTGTACCCGTATAACATTATAAAAGGGGACTAAAAACACTAAATATAGATAATTAATATTGGCAAATATGTTTGTATTGTGTTTTTTATGTCTTACAGGTAAACAGGGTGAAACAAAGCTAAAAACGGTATTTTCTGGCGTGACTTTCGACGACGTTTTTTAAATTTATCGAAGAGGTATCCAAACGAAGTCGTGAATATTCCTCGATCACACCATTGGAAAGAGCATGAAAAAACGACGTCCAACATTGGTTACTCGCACTTTATATTTAAACCTTATTTTTTTAACTTTTTTTCGTCCCTGTTTGAACCTTTAGTTATAATGGACCAGACCAAGCCAATAAGGGGATATATATTAAATTTTGCATATATACAAATGAAGCTATGCACTAGCACAGCGGTAAGGCTGTGTGTGCATAGTTTCACCTCACGAGGTCTTGGTTCTGTTCATGCAAAGAGGGTGTTTATCCCCTCATTATCCACGTGGCGACCCGGACCCGACTCGACCCGGCCCATGACCCGATCCGACCCGGCCCATGACCCGACTTGACCCGGCCCAATACTGACCCGGCCCAACTGTTGACCCGCCTTGACTGGCGGTCAACCACCGTTGATCGGTGGTCAACAGTGGTCCGGCGGTGTTGACCGTCGTTGACCGCCGCCGTTGACCGGTGGTCCGGCGGTGTTGACCGCCATTGACCACCGTTGACTGCCGCCGTTGAACACCAGTTGGACGGTTGGTCCGTGTGATTTTTGGCGGTTCTTTGGCGGTTGACCCGGGCGGCAGATTAGTAACATGCCACGTGGCATCACTCAGGTGGTGACACGTGGCCAACTAATGATTGAGTGTCAGATTGCAGGTTTGTCAGTTCGAGGTACGAGGTGTCAGTCCTAAGTGGCAGAGCGTCAGTAGGAGGTACTGTAGCAGTCCGAGGTGGTAGGGCACGTCAGTACGAGGTACTGTTCAGGTGGTAGCTGGACCAATCAGCGTGTGACATATGGCACTCTACGCGTGTCAGTACGAGGTAGGCATGTGTCAGTACGAGGTCAGACTATGGCAATAATGTGGAGGTTGGTGGGCGTCAAAATGACCAAAATACCCCTAGATCCAGCAATATAAGTGGATGGAGGCCTGAAATGACGAATATACCCCCACCTACTTTGGGCTATATATTGAAGCACGCATCAGCAGATAGGTGTTAGATTTTAGTAGAAGATTTAGTTTATTAAAAATTAGTAGTATAGGTCCTAGTTTATAGGGAGTAGGTTGTATAATTTTATAGGCTTATTGTAAAAGCTTTAATAGGCTTATTTAGCTTATTGTAATCAAGATTTTTAGGGGCTTATTAATGAAAGTATTTAAGGTTGGTTTGATTTAATGCTTATTATTTATGATGCTTATTCTTCCTACTTCTTTCTCTTTTTTGTTATTTCCAAAGAAGCTCATGCTTATAGGCTTATTTTTGGATCGATCTCTTAAGCTATATTCTATAAGCTTTCTCTTAATAGCTTATTTTAGATAGATTATTTTATATTGTTTTAAATTAGGAGCTTTTCGTGTGAGTTATTTTAGCTTATTTCGAGTGCTTATTTTTCTAGATTATTGTTTTTTTTTAGATCTAATCCTTAAAATTTACCCGTCTCGTGTTCACTTGATTGAACACTTGGTTGCGGGTGTGATTAGATCTAAAAAATAATAGATCTTATATGTTTAGCTTAGTTTCTAGCATAAATTGTTGCTTTTTAATTAGCTTATTTTTCTTAGATCTAAATCTTAAATATACCCGATTCCGAGTTCACTTGATTTGTACACCTTAGTTTCGGGCTGTTGATTTTAGATCTATAGTTTTTATCTTTTTTATTAGCTTATTTTGTTCTTAACTTTTCATGTCCTTATTTCTTATTCCATCCTTCTACAATCTAAGGCCGGAGCTTAAGGATCTTATAAGGTTGATAAATAGATAAAGTTTTGATCTTTATAGTTTTTATGAAAATAATTAGTAGATAAAGTTGACACCTTTATTCGCTAATTAGTAAAGTAAAAGCTTTAAAGTGATAAACTTATTTGTTTATTAAGTTTGTAAGATCGGGTGGTTTTATATCATTGCGGTTCTTCATTCGGTTACCCTTTTTCCCTTTTTAATACTAGTAGTTTAGAATTATTAGCTTAAAATGTTTATGTTTGATCTTATGATTGTTGCTAGTTTATTTGTTATGATTAGTGAGTAGTTAACTTGTGCTTGCTAAGTGATTAGTGATTTGGAATTTAGGTGCGGGGGGTAGGTTTAAAAAGTTTAAAAATTAATAGTCATTAGAATTTTCCAATTTACATTACCATCATTTATTTTTAATGCATTTAAATACTTGTATTTATTTTAAAAGCACTTTACTTTACTTGTATTTAATTTCTTGAATTTGTTTTGAAGGATTTTAATTCGTTAAACCTTAAACCCGCACTTAATGAACATTTCACGTCACTTAGCAAGCATTTTCGTCATTTATATCTTTTAGATCAATTTTAGTATAATCTTGTAGTTTTTAATCTTAAAATTAATATTAGTTTAATTTTTAGCTTAAAAATAGTTTAAATCCAAAAGTTTAGTTTCCCTTTTATATGCTTTTCCTTTTAGTAGATTTAGAAAACCAAACCCAAAAACTTTTATGCTATTCAAGCTCGATTTACAACTTGAACGTAGATTTCCATTCACTTCTCGCCGAGGAAACGACCCGGGAGGTTTTTTGATAATTGCTTTGGTTAAAAGCGATTTTCTAGAACCCGACGGAAAATACTTTCTATACTATTATTGATCATCTTCCTTATTATTATGTATTAATATATTATATATATTTATATGTATTGATTTGGACGGATCAACTACTCCAATTACAACATCCACAACAGACAGTTAAATGCATAACAACATCATGACAGCTGGTTTAAGAGATCGTCCACCAATGCTTGCAAAGGGAAGATATGCTCAATGGCAATCACATTTCATGAGATACATTGATACAAGACCAAATAGTGATGCCCCTGAGGAAATGCATTCTACAAGGTCATTATAATATTTCTACTGTCATAATTCTAGCTCAACCTGCAACAGATGATTCTCCAGCAGTTGAAGAACAAACAGTTCTTGAGACACTATCGAATATCTCTCCTGAAAACAAAGCTCATTATGATGCAGAAAAAGAAGCAATTCATTTGATTTTGACTGGAATCGGGGATGAAATTTACTCAATTATTGATGCATGTAAGATAGCCCATGAGATGTGGATAGCTATTGAAAGGTTACAACATGGTGAATCTCTTAACAAGCAAGATTTCAAGACTTGTTTGTTTTGGGAGTTTGGCAGATTTAATTTGAGGAGATGGATAAAGACCATTAATCATATAATTGCAGGTTTTACAGAATGATAAAATCAATATGGTGAGAAACAAGTTGGTAGTTGCTATTATGCAGTCAATGTTCAGTTTTCTTCAACACGTCACCAGAATGGTCAAGATTTATGACTGTTGTCAAGCAAACCGTTGACTTGGACCAAGAATCATACCACAAGCTCTTTGACATTCTGAAACAATACCAGAAAGAAGTTGATGAAATCCATGCTGAGAAGATAGCCATGAATGCAAACCCACTTGCACTTGTTGCTGCTACACAACAATAAAATCTCACAAGTCATATGCACCACCATCAAAACAATCATCTTCTACCAGATCTCATGTATCTACCAAACACAAAGGCAAAGAGATAGCCAAACCAATCACACCTCCATCTGAGTCAGCTTCCGAAGAATACAGTGATCCAGAACAAGCTAAGAGAGATAAGGATATGCAAAAAAACTTTGCACTCATTACAAAGTACTTTAGAAAGATCTACAAATCTACCAACAACAACCTCAAAACTTCCTCAAACACCAGAAACAAGAATGTGAATACTTCTCCTAGGTACAAGAATGACAATCAGGCTGGACAGTTTGAGAATCAAAGGACAGTGACTGTTGTTGGGGCTAGGGAGACTGTAGGTACTCAGGTAGTATATCGGACGAGGATACAGTGTTTTAATTGCAAAGAATTTAGGCATTTTGCTAAGGAGTGCAGGAAACCAAAAAGGGCAAAAGATTACAATTATCACAAGGAAAAGATGTTGTATAAATAAGCTGAGAAAGTTGTTCCATTACAAGCAGAGCAAGCTGATTGGCTAGAGGACACAGATGAAGAAGTTGATGAACAAGAATTGTAAGCACATTACATGTACATGGAAAAGATCCAAGAGGTTCATACTACTGATTCAGGACCATCCTTCAATGCTGAGCCATTGGAAGAGGTACATTCTAACGATGACTATAATGTGTTTGCCAATGAAAAACAACATTCTGAGCAACATGTTTCCATTGATAACACATGTGTGGTGGAAAGGTTGATAGTAATGTCATTCCTGATTCATCGGATATGTGCAATAATGAAAACCAGAGTGACCAAAATGCTGAAGAATGTGATGATGAGCGTGTTGTGCTTGCTAATTTAATTGCAAATTTAAAACTTGATACTGATGAAAACAAAAAGATACATAAGCAATTAAAGAAAGCAACACATCACACTCCCATATATTACAAAAGTGCAAGTCTGCACTTGAAGAGTGCAAATCTAGTCTTGAGAATTCTAATAGAACTCAAGATACATGCATAATTGCACTTCAGAACAAAGAGATTGAGCTTGAGAAGTACAAGAATTACCATAACCGTACACTTGAACATGACACACTTGAACATCAATTAAAAGAAACTCTAGGACTATTAGCTCAAAAAGAACATGACGTAAAAGAAGGATTGAAAATAAAAGCATGTGAAATTTCTGTTGTCAAAGAGAAACATGATGAGTTAGTCAAACAGTGTCTTTTAACAAAGTCACGGTATGAAGGTATTCTTAAAGAGAAAAACACGGTAATAAAGGATTTGAAACTTAAGGAAGAAAACGATCTTGACAAATTGATTGCGATGGAAAAACAATTGAAATTTTTGAATGAAATTGTTTATAAACGAAAATCAGTCATTCAAAACCTTCTAATGTTAGCCCACAAGGTTCACATATAATGGAGACCAACTTTTGCAAATCCCATGTACCGCAAGAAAGCTCAATCTGAAAACCATGTTTGTATGAGACACTTTCCTTAATTTTTTTAGAATTTTAATATTTTTAATGCATTTTCTAGATTAAAAGAGTGTTTAATTCATAAAAAATTAAATAAAAGTCAAAAAAATATAATTCTTTTTTCTAAAATTTTATTTTATCATTTATGATTGTTAAAAATTAATTTTGCTTTCGTAGGGTTAAAATTGTAGAATTTGTTTTTTAAAGAACGGGATTAGGATTCCCGTTATCGTTTTCGTGTTTTAGCCTTAATTGTTTTAGTTTTTAGCTTGCCTTTATTTGTTTTTGCATTTTGTTAGTAGAAATAGAATCCAAAACCCAAAATCTTTGTCTATTCAAATCACGCGATCACGAACTTAATCACGATTCTCAATTCACGCTTCGTCGAGGAAACGACCCGGGAGGTTTTGAACTTTACTTTGGTTAAAAGTATTTTTCTTAATCCTTTTGGAATTCTTATTACTATACTATTATTGATCTCGTTCCTATACTATATATTATATATACGTATTTGGACGGATCAACGTTCAATCACTTGAAAAATAGATTGACGAACTTGAATCTAACAAAGCTGATTTTTCAAACATATATGATCTACTTCTCCAAGAGTGTGTCTCAAACGATGTTATGTGTTCATATTTACATTCTTTATCTGATTTAGATGCTCATACTAAATTGCAATGTCTGTATCACCATAAAATCAAAGAATGTGAATGTCTTGCAGAAAAGCTTTCTAAACAAACTAAAACTGTTAGTAAAGAAGTTTATAATGAACTTTCACGAAGTTTTGCTAAATTAGAAAAACACACAATTTCTCTTGAACTTGCTTTACAACAATGTCAAGAACAAATGAAAAATGACACAGTTTGCAAACAAAATGCATCAACAGTATTTCTAAAAGAACGTGAACAATATTTCAAAATACAAGATTTGAAAGCTCAATTGCAAGACAAGAACATAGAAATAAGTGAGTTAAAAAAAACTCATTGAGAAGATGAAAGATAAGAGTGTGGATACTAATTTTGAAAAACAATCAATCTTGGGGAAACCGCCTTTGCAAGCAATCATAAATCAACCAGTGGTAAGACAACCATCTGGGTATAAATCTGAACGATCCCAATTTCCAAAACATCAGTCTGCCTCCAAAGTTGATGTGTCCCATAGTTTGACAAAACCAGTCACTCCACACTCTTGGCCTCAAGTTAGGAAATCGTCTTTTACTAAGCCTTATGATGTGAATGCACCTAGCCCTTCTAGGAATCGCCCAAAGCATGTGTCATTTCAGTCACCAAGGGAATCTGTAGGCTCAAATGACATGATTCATAACTACTACCTAGATGAAGCTAAGAACAAGGCACAACTTCATAAATACAAAGCTTTGAATACCAAACCTAGTGTGCATCAGTCTGCTAGATTACCAAACACTAGAACGTTAATCAACAATCTAGGAATTGGCCACCATCCATGAGTAGTCGAGTATCGAATAGAATTGTTAACATAGCAGGGACACCTAGGAATCAAAAGCCTTTCATGAAGTCCAAAGACTTGGCATGTCCTACATGAAAAAGTGCATTTACAGTGCAAATCACGATAAATGCATCTTAAAATACCTCTCAAATGTAAATTCTCATGCATGTGCATAGAAAAAGGATGCACAATCCCATAAGACAACAAAGAGATATATGCCCGTAGAAAAGAAAAGTGATTCTAAGAAACATGAGAGACAGATCCCCATAGGACAAAGGTTTTCTCCAAATAAGTCCTCAAATGTGTATCTGAAAACAACGCCTCCTAGATCTGGTCTTACATGGAAACCAACGGGTAGAATCTTTACTTATGTTGGTCTTAAGTGGAATCCCATTAGAAAGTCCATTGAAACCTGCTACAACATGAATGATAGTGCTTCACCATTAGGAAAGAAAACACATAATCCTAACACTACTATTTGTGCAATCGCTTCATCTTTGAGTGCAGGTACTTCAAAGGCTTCTGAACCTATTTCTTTATAGGGTTCATCTAATGGAAATATCTTATCCTCGACTTCTTTGTATAAACATTCCATTTTTAATTATGTTAGAAAATATTTTTGAAAAAGAAAATACAAAAATATAAAAATTTCAAAAAGAAAAATACAAAATTATAAAATCTCAAAAACCAAATACAAAAATAGAAAATTTCAAAAATACCAAAAAGAATCTTCTCGACATGTCTCTTGGAATCGATAACATTTACGTATCTAGAAATGTCAATTAATATTGACACGGGTCTGTAAATGAAGTTCGAGCAAGAGTTCAAAAGTTTTAAAACATGTCATTTCTATTTTCTAAATGACTTACAGTTACTTCAGACTGTAACTCGGACCTCAAATAAAGAAAAGTGTGGAATCTTGTACATTTATCCTAACAATGAGAAGATAACAACTTCTCGAACTTGAGCTGACACAAACGTCAATTCAAAGACATTCCAAGTCTTTAAAGATCAAGTAAAGTTGGTTTTTAAAATCATTGAACACAATTTTTCAAGAATTTCTCAAAAGGTTTTTCAAAATCTTTCAAAATTGTGTGTTCGACACTCCCTCCTCATGAATCTTTCAAAAGGCGAATCATTTTTTATAAGTGAATCAATTTTTGAGGGGGAGCTTTTAAAACCAAGTTTTAATGCGTTTAGACACATACTCACATGTCTATTTTATGTGTCTAAAACATTTCATTATCCACGTCAGCTGCCACATGGCCCATGCCACGTGGCGGACCCACCACGACTGCGACCCGGCCCATGAACCCGATCAAGACCCGGCTCATGACCCGACTGACCCGGCCCATGACGCGACCTGACCCTGACCCAAACTTGACTAGCCGCCCTTGATTGCGTTAACCACCGTTGACCGGTGTGTCTGTGCGGTGGGTCCAACTGGCCAGCGTGGTTGATACCGGTGTCTCCGTCACCGTTGACTGTCATTGACCATTGCCATTGACCAGTGGTCCGGCGGCGTTGACCGTCGTTGACCACCGTTGACTGCCACCGTTGACTACCGTTGACCGGTGGTCCGACGGCGGTTGACCGGGGATGGTGTGAACATTAATAATGCCACTTGGCACCACTCAGGTGGTGACACGTGGCGCTTCTATGATGGTGTTTAGATGTGCAGGTACATTACTGTAGCAGTCCGAGTGCAGACACGTTAGTAACGAGGTACTGTTCAGGTGCGGCTGGACCCACTCACGAGAGCATGAACATCGTGGCACTGGCGTGTGTCAGTCCGAGGTACTGTAGCAGTCAGTCCTAGGTAGGCGTGTGCCAATCATTGGCAATAATGTGGAGGTTGGTGGGCGTCAAAATGACTAATATACCCCTAGATCCAGCAATATCATTGGATGAAGACTTGAAAGGACGAAATTGCCCCTCCCACTTGGAGGCTATAAATGGAGCACGCAGCAGCTGTTTGAAGGAGTTAGAATTTAGTGTTAGATTTAGTTTATTAAAAATTAGTAGTATAGGTTAGTTTTAGGAGTAGTATAGTTTAGTATTTAGCTTATTGTAATAGCTTATTTAGCTTATTGTAATCCACTTTTTTAGCTTATTAATGAAGATGATTTGAAGATTAAAGTGCTTATTGACTTATGGCTTATTCTTTTTCTAATCCTCTATTTACTTTTCTTTTCTTTTTTAAGCTTATTTTGGCTTATTGTTGCTTCTAGTTTTCTCCTAGCTTATTTCTTACTTCAAATAAGCCTTCCTTTGGCTTATTTGATTTAGATCTAAGCTCATATTACCCAAATAAGCTTTTGCTTATTTCATTTTCTTTTCTTATTTAGCTTATTTCTTGCTTATGCTCGATTTGAATGCTAAAAAGGGTGTCATGATGTCTTCTACACGGCATTCTACTCGCTTATTTTTAAGTCTTGAGCACCCTATTTCGAGAGCTTATTATTAAGTTAGTAATCTAAAAGCTTTTTATAGTTAATGTTTTTCCCAATGCTTATTTACTTTTAATCTAGTTTATTAAATAGTTTTAAAAGTAGCTTATTAGAATAAAATCTAGTTTAGTTTTGACAAATTTTAGTTTTTTAATTCAAAAGCTATTTTCTAATCAAATCCTTAAATATACCCGATCACGGAGTTCACTTGATTGAACAACTTAGTTTTCCAGGTGATTGAGATCTAAAGTTTTAATCTTTTATTAGCTTATTTTGTATCGAACTTTTTCATTTCTTATTGTCTTATATCCATCATTCTAACAGCTAAGGCCGGAGCTTAAGGGTCTTATAAAAGAGTTGCTAAATATATAATGTTTGATCTTTATAGTTTTTTATGTAAGAAGTCATTAGTAGATAAAGTTGACCCCTTATTAATAAATTAGGGAAATAAAAGCTTTAAAAGAGATCAAACTTATTTGTTTATTAAGGTTTGTAAATCGGGTGTTTTTATATCATTGCTGTCTTCATTCGAGTACCCTTTTTCCCTTTTTAGATACATAGTTTAAATTAATAGCTTAAAAGTTATGTTTGATCTTATGATTGTTGCTAGTTTATTGTTATAATTAGTGAGTAATTCATTAGTGCGTGCTAAGTGATGAGTGATTTTGGAATTTTAAGTGCGGTTTTAAAAAAAGGTTTAAGAAATTTAAAAGTCATTAAAAGTTTTCCAATTTACTTAACGACATTTGACTTTTTACAATTTTAAATACTTGTTCATTTATTTTTTAAAAAAGCACTTTACTTTTCTTGTCATGTTAATTTCTGGAAATTTTTTATATCGAAGGATTTTAATTCGATAAACTTAAACCCGCACTTATGAACATTTCACGTCACTTAGCAAAGCATTCATCATTTATATCTTTTTAGATCAATTTTAGTATAATCTTAGTAGTTTTTTAATCTAAAATTAATATAGTTTATAAATGAGTTTAAATCAAAAAGTTTAGTATTTCCCTTTTCTATGCTTTTCCTTTTAGTTGATTATAGGAAAACCAAACCAAAACTTCAATGATAATCTAGCTCGATTACAACTTGACCGTAGATTTCCATTCACTTCTAACTTACTCGCCGAGAAACGACCCGGGAGTTTTTGATAAATTACCTTGTTCAAAAGGATTTTTCCTAAACCCGACGGAAAATAATTACTATACTGATTATTAATTATCCTCCTTATTATTACGTAGTATATATTATATATGTTTAATATCGACGGGAGTCAATGGCACAAATTTATCTTGATACACTTATCAATCACACACATAATACATGAAATCAAAAGAAAAAACTAGAGAGAGAGATGTTTAGAGATAGAAATAACAAAGAGAAAATTGGCTACACATTAAAAGAAAACTAAATGAGCAACACCCTATCCACATAAGGAGAGGGCTTTATATAGTAGAGTACATGGGCCGTCCTTGGGTTTAAGTGGGCTCCAAGGCAGGCTTCGAATATTTTATGGGCTTTTAAAGCCCGTTAACTAGGCCCTAAGTATAGCTTTATAAGAATTCCATCAGGAACATTGAACTAGACTAAACAAGGTTTCGGGAATATAATGGACCATCATTTTAACCATAAAACTAGGCTAACAATCTCCCTCCTAAAGGGTGACATGTGCACATAAGGCTTTACGTCTTGGTGACATCTAGAGTCTTTGGAACCTTGTAGACTTGGTAATCTCTTTGAAGTTCCTTTGGCATGCTTGTCATCATGATCTTGAACTTTAACTTGATATTTCTTTGACAAAATACTGATATCGTAGTCTTGGCCTTGATTCTTGTGCTGACTATTGAGATCTCTAAATCTTTATCCTTGATCTCTTTATGCCGCACTTGCGATCTTGTGTCCTTTACCACTCCATGCTCATTGTACTAACAACTGCAAACAAAATCTCCCAAAGAGCCAACAATTCTTCTTTGACATATTACTAAAAACAACATGGAGTAATCTTGTGAAGATGTTTCTTTTGAGTAAGTACTTGTTACATCAATAATTTGCGGAAGAACTAGGAAACAATGACTTGAGTTATTCAATCATGATTTATCTCTAATCGATGATATGAGCAAGAAGGTCTTAGAATCTTGACTCAGCTGGAATGAAGTTGTAACACCGTCACTT
Source organism: Tanacetum coccineum (assembly GCA_026074375.1). NCBI lineage: Eukaryota > Viridiplantae > Streptophyta > Magnoliopsida > Asterales > Asteraceae > Tanacetum > Tanacetum coccineum. The sequence goes on along the minus strand of BQNB010011357.1, from coordinate 8,181 downwards.
ATACCTGAAAATTGATGTTAGTGATAACCAACAGATATGGATGAATATGGCTTTGTCATTCGTCTTAAGTTCGTTACATTAACCTCTTGTTTCTGTGAGGACCGTTTTACAGTAAGACACTGTATCCTGTGATCAGGTAGATTCAATTTAGTAAGGAAGTCTCCTTGACAGGGTTTCCACCACAACCTGCTAGAGGCCTCTAACCGATTGCAATAGATGTTACAGTACTTGCTTGTTCTCATTATCGGGACGTCTCAAAGCAAACAACACGGTAAGAGTGAATCAGTTAGTTACTTTTTGACTGATTGAGTCACCAATTCATATACTGAACCATTACCGATATCCAGTTTACACAGTTAGAAGCTTGATCATAAGAATCTTGCTAGCCACCTATCGTAGAGCTTTTGATGTTTGACTATGGAAGTATTTCATCAACTCTGTGAATACGAAAGAGTACACTCTGATTTTGTTGGCAATTATCACAGAGGCATACTGCGTAGGACTCTTAGAAAATCTTCTGAATTAAGTGGAGATGTTTAACAAGTTTTGTCATGGAATGTGTCCTAAAGATTTTTGATGGATCATCGATGCTCTAGGCACTATAAGTGCAACATTTGTTATTTGGGTAACCAGAGGCTGAGCCGGACTGCCATCCTTTTCAATATCAACGATCTCATGAATGAGAAAGCCGAGTAGATACGTGTTGATCTCCATGATAAATGAAACAAAACCTCTTTTAGAGCGAAGCCTAAGTAGCGGGAAAGGGTTGTCTGCATCACTGGGTCCTTGATGCTTACTTCGATATCAGAAAAGCAGCTTGTGTGTACCCGATAGATTATCCAATATGACATGTGATCGGTTTCTCCCGAAGGTAGAATGGATGGCCTTTTTCTTTACATCCCTTTAATCCTTACATTCTTTTCATTTCTTCACCCATTCAAATGCTTTCAAAACTTCATACCCAACACTTTTGGGATGTCCAAGTGCTAGCTCTGCCTTCCGTCGGACATTATTCCCATTCTTACTTTATCTTTTTTTCAATCATACCTAGGACGTCGACTTATCTTAATGGAGTGTTCCTAGGGAAGATCCCTCCGTTTCTGGCTGGAACATGGAAACAAAGATACCTAACCTTTAACCGCCTTATAACTCCTTGAGAACAACATTTGGTCGTCTTTGGGTATTGAGGCCATGAAGACTATAAAACCATTTGAATAAAAATTAAATAACGTGCCTAGACAATCAATTTATGACACATTAAGAGATTTTAGAGTTTACCAGAAGGTCCCCTACACATAAGGCACCATATTATGAAAGGATTTTTCACATGCGAGGTTTGGGAACGCACTTTAGTGATTAAAAGATCGTATCCATTATTAATCCGAATGATCGATTATTTAATCACTATTCTCACCCTTCAAAATTTGCATATGTGGTGACATATTTTTGAAACAATTATGAATTAACCACAAACTTAATGTCCGGAAATTCACATAGGTCTAAGTAAGTCTTGGACAAGTAGAAGTGCATACAGAATAGACTAATTAATGATACCCCCCTTAATTATAGAATAGTAGTGAAAACGTGGGAGTGGGAGTTTTGTTGATCACACAAAATTTGAAAATTGTTTCTTTTTGAAAAATCTATGAAAAATTGCGCTCAATAGAAATTGAATGTCAGATTTATCGTATTAATATCATTTCCTTAGTGCTCCTTGACATTCAAACACTTATGAATTTATATTACAATGCTCAAGACCAAGAAGTTAATGAACTTCTCGTTGTTTTAGGATAAATGTCATAAATGAACATTTTTACCCTTTCTTTAGGGGTTCGAGCCTAAGCTGACATTTACTTAAAGTCGTAGAGAAAAAAGTAAAAGACATGTTTTGAAACCATTGGAAAAACTCTCGCTCGAACCTTCATTTATATCCTCGTGTCAATATTAATCAACATTTTCTAAGGGTACGTAAATGTTATCGATGTCGAGAGACATGTCCAAAGAATATTAATTTTGGTATTTTGTATTTTTTGGAATTTTTATTTTGTATTTTGCTTTTTATAGGTTTATATTTCATATTTTGTTTTTTCCTATAAAATATATACAATGAATTACAGAGATTTTGCAAGACGTTCAAGTTCCTGAGGAGACAAGCTGCACATACCAAGGCGACAAACCAAATATTTGAATCGATCCACTAGAAGAGCTTTGGTGAAGAGGTGGTTCAGGTGGTAATCCTCTTGACAAAATACAAGTACACTCGTACCCATTTTCAACGGAGTTTCCTTATGAAATGGCAGCGGACAGCGATGTGTTCTTGTTCTGAGTGTGGAACCGGGTGGCAGATATGGCGATGGCTTGATTTTGATCACATAGAGTGGAAATTTTGTTGAATGTGAAAGGCATAGTCCAGTTTACATGTTGTCCGCAACCAACAAGACTTTGGCACAACAAGCAATAAAGACACATATTTCCTTGACTTCCAACGTTGACCAACGCCATACGGTCTTGTTTCTTTTAGGACCAGCTAACATGCTTTTCGCCTAAAAATTAAGTTCCACCGGAAGTACTCTTGAAGGTGTCTTTACATCCCGCATAATCCGCATCTGAATATCCAGTTAGTTCAAAGCCAGAATCCTTCAATACCAAAGACCCGTATTAACGGTTCCCCGGAGATAACGAAAGATCCTTTTAACCTCCTTGAGGTGCTTCTCGGTTGGCTTAGCCTGGTACCGAGCACATAAACAAGTAGCATGTACAATGTCCGGTCTACTAGACGTAAGATACATTAGGGCACCAATCATGCTACGATATTTTGTTGCATCGACTGGAGACCCATTTTGATCAAGGTCAAGCTTGTCTTTGATCTCCATTGGAGTACCAACGGGATCACAAGTTTCCATTCCATATTTTTTAAGGATTTCTAACACGTAGTTGGACTGGTTTATAAAGATGCCACGGGGGGATTGGTTAACTTGTAAACCAAGGAAAAACGTCATTTCCCCCATCATCGACATTTCGAAGCGGCTTTTCATGAGGTCAGAAAATAGTTGGGTATACCTAGGGTGTGTAGAACCAAAGATAATATCATCAACATAGACCTGTACCACCGAGATGTCGTCGAAGCTCCTTATAAACAACGTTGGATCAATTGTACCTTTGAAGAAGTGATTTTGTAGGAGAAACATGGATAATTCATCGTACCATGCCTTTGGTGCTTGCTTTAACCCATATAGTGCCTTATTTAACTTGTAGACATGGCTAAGATGATCAGCATCGATGAAACCTTCAGGTTGACACACGTACACGTCTTCTTATAACGTACCATGCAAGAACGCAGTTTTCACGTCCATTTGAAACACAGTGAACGCTTTGTGTGCAGCATATGCCAAAAATATCATGATAGCTTCCATTCTAGCAACCGGAGTGAAGGATTCTTCAAAATCTATTCCTTCCTCTTGGCGGTACCCTCTTACGACCAGACGAGTCTTGTTTCGGATAACCGTGTTCTCTTCATCATGCTTGTTTTTAAATAACTACTTCAACGTAAGTGGCTTTACGTGATCTGGAAGAGGAACTAACACCCACACATCAAGCCTTTTGAACTGAAGAAGCTCTTCTTACATTGATTTAATCCATGCGTGGTCGGTCATGACCTCATTGACATTCTTCGGTTCCATAGTGCTCACCGTTAATGCATACATGCACATGTCACCATCGGATTTGAGTTGATTTCTTATCAACACTGGTCGTGAGGGTTCTCCTATCACTTGTTTCAGAGGGTGATCCTTAGTCCATTGATATTCATGAGGGTACAGTTGGTAAAATGTAAGCATGTTCGATGGATCCACATATTGGGAAGATGATGATTCAACAGCACTTATGGATGGAGTGGCAAAAGGATTTACAAACGTATTGTCATCGAATATAACATTAGGAACATTGTCAGTAGTTAAAGCTGGATGAGGCTCAACATTCTGTGAGAAGCTTGGAATACTGGTTGCTTGAGAGAGTGAATTTGTAGGTATCGGGGCAGTGTTTGCTTTGTTGTAGTTATCGTTGGAGTCTGAAGAACTTGAGGTGCTTGAGCAGCCAGAATAGTTCTTGGAGCAGCTGACGGTTGACCACATATATGATCATCATACATAGCTTCAAACAGTAAATCCAGTTCACCCTCAGTTTGTCATTGAGTTATTATTGTTGACGAAGCATAAGGGAGATCGAGTCCTGGACTGATTTGTCCAGAAGTCAAGCTTTAAAACTCGGGTTTTAAACTTCTTTGTTCAAAAGCCATGGCTGAAAGCTCATCAAATGTTACGTTCATGGTCTCTGTGATTTTCTTTGTCCTTCGGTTGTAAACTCTGTGAGCACAGGAATTAGCATAATAACCAATGAAAAATCCAATGTCGCCTTTTGCACCAAGTTTCCCAATATCTTCATGATCATTCTTGGGATAACAAAGAGTCCCGAATACATGAAGAAAGGAGATATCCGGTTTTCTGCCATTAATCATCTCGTATGCTGTTTTGTCAAATCGATGGTGAATGATGTAGCGGTTTTGAGTGTAGCACGCAGTAGCAATTACTTCAGCCCATAAAAATAACAATGCACGAGAAAAAATCAACATTGTTCTAGCAGCCTCCACTAGCGTGTGGTTTCTTTGTTCCACTACTCTATTTTGTTGAGGGGTACGGACAGAAGATGTTTGGTGGGTGATGCCAACACTCTTAAAATATTCTTGAAGCACTTGGTTTTTGAATTCTGTGCCGTTGTCGGTCCTTACAATAATGATTGTGGCTTGAAGTAGAACTGTAATTCTCTTGAGAAAGTTTTTAATCTCCTCTGGTGCTTCATCTTTTGATCTGAGAAAGACTACCCAAGTGTAGCGAGAGTAGTCGTCCACAATTACCAAAACATACTGCTTTCCATTTATGCTAGCGATTCTCATTGGGTCACACAAATCCATATGAAAAAGGTGTAACCTCTGCTTTGAATTTAGAACAGGTTTGGGTGGGTGTGAAGCCCTTTTGCTTTTTCCTTGCTCACAAGAGGGACAAAGATATTCTTTATGGTATTTGAACTTTGGAAGACCAGTGACAAGATCGTTTCTGGCAAGGTCATTTATGGTGTCGAAGTTAAGGTGGGATAAACGTTAATGCCATAACCATGACTTAGTAGAGGTAGCATGAGCCATGAGGCAAATTGGAGATGCAGAGGCCATATCATGAAGATTGATGGTGTAAAGGTTTGTTGTACGGTTTCCTTTTAACAAATCAACACCTTTGAGATTTCTAATGAAACGTGTGTTTCTTCTAAAAGCGACCTCTAGATCTGAATCACAAAACTGCCTAACCGAGAACAGGTTGTACCCCAAGCCCTCAACGAAACAAACCCTGGTGATCAATATGTTTCCCCATTGAAGATCATCGAAACCTAGAATTACAGCAACATGATTATTTCCAAAACGAACGGTGCCCAAGAACTTCCAGACGAAGTTGATGAGGAGCTTTAGATTCCCGGTCATATGCTTGGAACAACCTTAGTCGACGCACTATAAACATATTTAGATAACCTGCCAAGGAAAAAGGTAGA
>BQNB010011356.1:68610-81682 GCA_026074375.1 Tanacetum coccineum | reverse complement strand
GCATTTTAAGTCCGTTTTTGGTTATTTTAGCTCGTTTTTAAAGGTAAAAGGTATGTGTATTTAAGCACATACCAGTATTCCACAAACAGACTGAAGTGGTATGTTTCCTTTCCGCTTTCCATTTTCTATTACTGAAAGGAACATGTCCTTTATTCATTACAGGCGGCAGCGCTACTTTTATTAATATGCTAATGAGGAAGGGAATTCACTAATGGGTGGGTTGGGTAACATGGCAAGAATCAGACATCTGTTAAACATCGTTGTAAAACGGTTAAGGTTGTAAACGGGTCGGTCCTTAACTTTTTTAATAAACCTGTCATGTTCGGGAAAAGATGTGGGTACACAGGTTTTATGGGCTACGTGCGACCATTGTAAACAATTGCGTTTAATCATATGTGTCAACTATATTATATATGAAGCTGTTTGTTTTTGCTAAATTGATACTCATAAATATGAAGTACTAAAAAAGAAAGAAATGAACATGTAACGTGAATGATCAAGCACCAAGCTTTACATCCACTAATAAGAATAATGTTCAGTCTCTTTTGTAACCTCCAATAAGGCAAATCATACTAGCTATACATAAACAAAGCCTCACATTTGTTATATTGGTTATCGATAGTAGTGACCAAAACGCATTTGATGACAAGAATGGGGAACCACAAAAGTATTAGCAATGTGTACATGTATACTTTTCCCCATAGTCACAGGAAATGCCAGCCTACCCGCGATCTACGTTCCGGATCGCTCGTACCCAAACGCGGTACGATCGCGATCTGGGTCGCTAGTTTTCACGTTCCATTTTTAGATTCATGTTAAATAAAAGGAAAATCTTGAAAAAGTACATCTGTAAATGGTGGATTCGGTTTGAGGAAGGAGATGAAACTTGGAGAGAGAAAAAAAAGATAAAGTGATATGTTAAATTTGTGAGCCTCATAAATATCACGTGATAGTGGAGAGAGATGTAATTTTATTTTATTTTCTTTTTTTATCTTTTACTATCATGTTTTGTCCTCTTGTGACTTTTCTTGAAGATGCATCTTGTGACTTAAACATTGATTTTAACTATTTAAGATCTAAAGTTAGTAAAATGTTATAAAACTTTATACTTTTATCATTGTTAAAATGGTACGCCGTACCAAATTGGGTACACCTTACTAGATTATATGGTACATCAAACCGAATCGAACCGAAGCGTACCGAAATGAGCCTACCCCCGCTCGTACCGAATTTTAAGGACCTCGCGAACCGCGTTCCCGTTTCGTGATCCCGTACCGAAGCATTCCGCGTTTCGTGTGACTATGCTTTTCCCAGCTGTTCAGAATCGACTGTTGTGTTTACTACAGGGAGGTACAACGGGGGCACTTTTAACGGTTTTGGGCTGGAACCCGGTATTTGAAATGGTGAGGGGAATGCCCCTGATCATAGGTAGTGAACGTTATTGATTTGCTATGTAAAAGCGACTACACATACAGTTATGTGCGTCGAATATATTTCTCTCCTCACATCTTCTTAGCTAAACACTATAGTAGATTATGTGCGACTTCAAGGTGCCAAAAAGGTTAGCTGCTGCAGATAAGTATGATCTGTCGAGGCTCAAATAAATAAGTGAGTTGATATGGGCCGTGTTTTATCTCGGTTTGTCAGATTTACCAGGTTAATCATTTCCCAAATACTATTTTTAATATTTGATGCAACATGGTAGGTGTACTATCTCAAAGATACCTTATGTAATGACAGAAAAGTAAGGTTTGGCATGTTATTTATGCAAGTTTACTGAAATCTAAACTCTTAAAGGGGGTGTTTGGATTTAGCTTACTTAGGCAGCTTATGGACTTAGAAAAAACTGATAGGTTAATTTTTTTCCAATTTATGAGCTTATAAGTTAAGCTTATGGCTTATTTAAGGTTATACACTGAAAAAGTGGTGCTTATTAGCTTCTCCAAATTTGCAGACTCATAAGCCCAATAAATTAGCTAAGAAAGCGCCTTTTTAGCGTTCTTAAGTTGCATAGTTTGTTCTTAATACATAAGGAATTTAGCATTATCGTTTATCTATTTTTCATGAAAACGACATCATGCTTAAAACTGAGAAATACATAAGGTTTCCAAAAGTCGGATCTCATTTTATGTGTTTTTTATGGTTTTATATGCATGTAACTATTCTTTGGTAATTTTATCATTAATGTCAACATACCTATCATGCCTTACGAAGCCGTGTATTATTCGAGTAATCTAAAATGCGATATACGGTTTTGTTCCATTGGAGTATCAAAGAATGATCAATTTTGCGGTATGTGAAACTGATATTGTTTTCCTACCCTTGTTTTGCAAAAAATTTCTTTATGCAGCGATCCAGTCATATTCGGACAGCACTGTTACGTTAAGCATAAAGTTGATCCTTTTCAAATATGTGATTTTATATATATTGGTTATAACATTAGAGAGAATTATCGCCGTTACACATTACTTTATAATTACAAACTTTGGAATCTTGAAGTACCAATATGTAGTTGAGGCATTGAATATAAGATTACTTGAGTTCAAATTTTATGACTCGCTTTTTAATTATAAGACTTTGAGTTGCTACATTAACTCATCTTTATGAATTGATATTTCTGTAATGCATCAATTTTATGGCACTAAGGGGGGATTGAAATTGTCGACAAACATCTAATTGTCTTGGTAGTGTCTTGGGTTTACTATTCGAAATTCACACGGATGCATTCCTTTGGATATCTTTCGAGCATTGGTGTTAATTTGTATCCTCCTCTGTGTTTGTAACCTTTCAGTGGACGCAGTTTTGTAAGTCTTTTAGAACGAACACACAATGTATTTGTGATGAGTTAGTTAAGACTATAGTCTTTCAAAGCGCTTGATAAGGGAAATTGTGTTGCTATTGATATGTGAAACGCTTAAATTTAACTGATACATTCCCAAAAAAAGTGAAATACTTATGAATGCCATAATTCTGTAACCGAAACGACATATGCAATATAAAAACGCTTTAAACAAATCACGCCGCGGCGAAGCGCAGGTGTTCAAATCTTGTTAATAAACATCTCTCATAAATTAGATCTGTTAAATTATGAAAATGTTTAATAATATAATTTTTTCATGCCGCACAAGCTTTAAATGATTGTTCACTATATTTTACAAGTTTTAAGATTTCTTTATAATTTTATAAACCTTTTAAAAGGGGTAGAGTGAAGCCGTTGAGGTGGGGACATAGGCAAAAAGGGTGTTATATCGCCACTTTTCTCTTGGCATCAGTTTATCACATGCCATCAAAACACATCTCTCACGTTCAAAAGTGATGCCATGGGCAAAAGTGATGTCATGGGTACACACATAACCCACTAAAATACAAATAAAAAAACAAAAAATCCCACCGCATGTGCTAGTGATGGTGGCGTGAGAGGCTAACAGCCAACAACTGGTATGAGGCTGACGCCATTGTGCTCGGGTAGTGCAATAGCGCAAGGCTACCAGCCCATTGTACCGACTCTTCTAATAAGCCACTACGATGGATGCCTTGAGGTTTATTGGTTACGTTAAAGAATCTTCAATGTTATTATTAAAAAGTTACCCAATTATAGTGCTAAAAAGAATAATTAAGCAATATGCTTGAACTAAAAAAAGTCACTCCAATGTATATTGTGTAGTGTGCATATCACCTCCCATTGCACTAACTTTGCACTAAACCCTTTAATTAGTTCTTATTGCACTTGTTTCAGTATAGGGTTAAAGTCATAAATTACTAACTTACTTTTACAAATTTCCCGACCTAGACAAAATAGAATATATACTCTCATGATCATCATCCAAACTTGTTAGTACCGGTAAATATAAGAAACATAATTTTCATAATTTTCACTTAATTACTTTTAATCCACGTGGTATTTGACTTTTATTAACTTTTTTCACCTAGAGTTCTTAACCCGTTTTATACCCTATGGGTCGGTTTACCTAAAATATATTTACCCTTTTTTATACACAAAAACACCAATCATTTGTGATAACTTATTTTCCTGATATCACTTCTCCTATACTGGAAATAGTTCATTCTTAGGGGACACCCACCAAGTAATTGTTGATCTACTTGACGTGGCTAAGAAGATTAAGAAAACACCAATTTTGGTCTGCAATAGCAATGGACTTATAGTTGAAAGGTTATATATCATGTATTCTCAAGAAACAATGTTTCTTGCTCAACAAGGTGAAGAAAAATACCATCCGGAGCAAGTGATGGGATATGAGTCAAAGTTAACAAGAAAAGTCAAGTCAACAAGAAAAGACACATCAACATTCAACATTCAACATTCATCACTTTTAGTATAGATAAGAATCATTCCACAAACATAAAAAACACCACATAATTCTAAATCAACAATTAACAATATGATCATCATCATCATACTCTAATTTCAGTCATTAATCATTTTGTTATGAACTTACATTCAAACATAAATTCAAGAACACAATGCCAAACACCCCTTAGTGTATAACTAACTACATTATCACATTTTAAAAACACAATGCCAAGAAACATAAATACAAGATCATCATCAATACAAGTTCAAGAAACACCTACATAATCTGACATCATAAAACGAATATTCAAGAAAAAAAATATATTAAAAGTTTAAAGAAATGACATACTATCAGCAGGTCCATGAAAAAAGACAATGTGAGATTTCGTAAATTCAGGTAAATTAATTAATTCTATTTTATTCTTATTTTTACCCTTAAGTACATTTTTACCTTTACTTTTACCCGATTCGGGAAATTTCGCGTTCCTCTTTAATTTTGAGTCGTGATTTAGATTTCATTTTCGTCCACATGTCTATCATAGTTTAATACTTCCATTGTTCACCCCTAAGTTTTATAATCTTTACTTTGTCATTTTAGTTTTACTTTTTGTTTTCGTCAAACTTTGTTAAATATTACCTTTTACTTTAAAAACACTACTTTTAAACTTAGCCTTCATTTTAATTACCTAAAATTATATAACCCCGCCCCCCCCCCCCCTATGGCCGGTTATACCAACCCACACACACACTCCATATAATTGTTTTTAGTAGTTCCCAAAGAAACACTATCATTACCTCTTTACATGCAAATCTCTCTACAAAAAAGAAAACCATCATCTCCTTGTCCTCTCCCATTGGATACCGGAAATAAGCCGCCACCACCACCATACCTACAAAATATTTCTACTCTCTAAATCCATCACAACATGTATCCATAGGTGCTTGCAAAGTTTGGTTGAGTTTGGAGAATATTTGAAGGTGTTTTTTGGGTTTTTCTTGATGTTTTTGATTGGGTTTTATTTCTACCAAGTGGGTTTGATATTTAATGGGTTTGAAAGAAAAGTTTGAATCATTTTGGGTGTTCATTTGGGTCAAAATCAGCCCTAGGTCAAGAAGTGTTTAAATTGTGTTTGATTTGCTTGCTTTAAACATCTCCTAAGTAAGTTTAACTTTCTATCGTTGATTTTCTTTTGATTTTGGTACATGAAACTTGATGTTTCTAGAAATTTATGATGTTTTGTGTTTATTAATGTGTTAAGCAATCAAGTGTGACATTGTATAGAGTTTTTGTGGAATTGGAATGAGGTTTGGGTTGATTTTGATGAGGTTTTAGGGACTGTTTTTAGACCAGTGGGTAATCAGGTCATTTACGAAATATTTTTGGTAATGAGACCCCTGAGAAAGTTGATAGTAAGATAGGTCTATATCTTAGGTCCATGTGGTTCTTTGGATAGAGCCTTATCTCTTCCGGATGAGCGAGATACGGCCGAATTACTAAAACTAGTCGAATCAGACCTAGTGTTAGGAAATGGAGCTTAAATCCATGTTTTTGTGCAAACTCTTTGTAAATCAATCATGATATCAGTAGAGGACACTTAGAAGTGTCACTCCAAATGGTTTCACCTTAATAGCATTCGTAGAATTCAAAATGCGTCCGTTTTCGTAAGCTACATAAATTTGTCACACCTTGTTTGGGATAGTTTTTAAAAGTTAAATAGATTAGTGTGTATAGAAAGATTTTTGACTTAGGAAGTTCTGGAAAAATCCATGGTGACCTAGGTATATGTCTTAGGAACACATAGCCGATTAGATGGAGTGATAACCATTTTGGATGGGTGAGAAATCACCATTTTTCTAAAACGGGTCATTTTGCGCAACCTGAATTTGAAACCTTAATAAGTTCAGAATTTTAGTAAATAAATGATATAGTTAGAAGTAAAACTAAGGTAGACATTTGTTGAAGGTATTGGTTAAGATGCAAGCTTAAGACGCCTTAAAAGACATATTAATTCAGATTTAGACTTGTGTTTTGAGTAAGCTCGACTTATACAAATTAGGACGCAATGCCATACTTGTTTCGGTTTAAATAAAAACATTTTATGAAAATTTTCCTTTTTATTTCATTTCCATTTGTGTGAATATTAGTTGGTCATTTTTTTTCTAAGTTGCGCCATCTATTTTAGGTCGTGCTTAGGGAATTTGATTTACTTCAGCTTCTATCTTATTGATTTTGCCGAATCGCATAAGGTGAGTTTCATAGCCCCTTTTTCTATCACTTGTTTTATTAAATTCGGGAGAGAATACATGCTTTCTTTTACTTTGGACACAAGTACTTTTGAAACTATATGTTATTTCCTGATTATTATTGCCTAAGAACCTACTGCCAATTAAGTCCCCTTTATCATGAGTCGTTAATTGCTATTGTAGTAAACGTGAGTCTTGTGAATAGATCTATTGGGACTGACAATCCTCGTCTGGGTACGCAACAACTAATACCAACCAACAGACGCATTTAACATTTGAAATAATAACACTTGGGTGTTTGGCATAACATCCTACTTTTGATGGGGCACAAACCTGATTGGGGTTTGCATACTGTTAAGGTTCAATGTCATAAGCTTAGAGCAATAATACATATTTCTTTTAGACTTGGTGAATTCGTTTCTCTTGTCTACACTACTTAAATCTTGTGGTCCATACTTTTACTGATAAACCTACGAATTCTCTCAACAATTTTTGTTGACTTTTAGCATGTTTTAATCTCAGGTCCTAAGGTGTAATTTCTAGATGGGAGCCGCAAGGATATCATGAAGACGGATTCTGTGTTTTCTTTTATTTCGTTGCAAAATTGTCAAACTTGTTTTGTTAAACTAATGTTATCTTTTGAAACTATGTTGTTTTGGTTAAACTTATGAATGCTTGGAACTTTGATGTCGATTTGAAAACTGTTGGGACCAAAAGTGAAACTCTGATATTTTATGATGCATCGAATGTAAACTTGTTTGAAAATGTCTCTTTCGAGGTCGTTTCCTATTACTTGATTTTGTGCCGTGACGTCGCACCCCAATTGTTACCGTTCTGCTGCAGTCAGATTTTGGAGGTGTGACAGATTGGTATCAAGAGCCAAGGTTATAGGAAACTGGGTCATTTTTCAAAACCTAGTCTATAACCAAATTTTTTAAAATTTTCTTTTCTTTCATTTTCAAATACAGAACCCTTCATCGCTTATCTGATATTCGCGCGCGCTACTCCCTGATCTTTATTTATTTCCCCGATTAATATTATTGTATTATATGATTATATATAATACTTGGCTTAATTTTGATCTATTACATCTATCTTTTGACGTATTGTTATGTATTCATATCGGTCAATTATATAAATATTAACCATCTCAATTATTGATGCTTATTATAAAAGCATCACTATTAATTTATAAAATTTTAATTTTATAATCATTTAAATAATATGTGCTTATTATTTATATATATTTCATTTCTTTTGTAGCATCATGGACGCGCCACCATCGCCAAACCACATGCTCGACTTCCCTGCTGACGACCCATCTAGCTCTGACGAGTCCGATGTGGAGTCTGAAGAAGACCCTCAAGAGGAGCCTCATGAAGTCCCGGAAGAAGATCCCTAGGAGGAGCCTTAGGAGGAACCTGAAGAAGACCCTTGGGAAGATCTTGAGGAAGAAGAGCCAGAAAAGGCTCAACAGATGAACTTTGATTTTGGTTTATGAGATGAAGATGAGGAAGAGCTTGAGGAGGGTCCGGTGATGGGTTTTGATATGGGGATGGACTAGGAGAATGTTAATGATGAGAAGCCTGAGCTCATTTTCCTTTATGAGGTTAAGGGATCACCTTACCCCCCACCTCTCGCATCCCTTAAGATTAAACTCGTGGTGGATATTGTAGGGTTTCGTGCTTTGAGAGCTGCACAAGAAACAGCCTGTGTAGAGAACATCAGATTGAGGAGAGAGTTGGAGGAGGCCCAGATAAGTAACACTTTGATGAGTATGGGTCGAGATGGGGCTGAGAAAGAGATTTTCCGTTTGGGGGCTTGGCTTTATGGGTATCATGAGGAGGCGGTTGTAGCTAGGGTCGTTGGTGTGAGGCCTAGTGAGGCCATAGATGTGTTGGCCGTGTATGGGGAGTCTCAACCTCCCATGTCGACCTCTTAGCGACTTCCATTAGTTGTTTTATTTTAATGTCTTCCTAGTTTAAAAATCTTTTGTATTCTACTAAAATATTAGTAACAGTTGGCCTTATGCTGCCGGGTGTATTTTTGTCTCTTTTGTAAAAACCGCAGCCTATTTAAAACTTATCATGTTGTTGTATTGGGATCTTGTTACTTAATGAAGTATCTTTGGTTACCATTGTTGTTTCATCGTTTTCTTATCTCATATTCTTGATTATTATCATTATGAATTTCAATTTCGATTGCTATGTGGATTCATTATAGAATTGCATATCGTATTAGTAATTAAACCATGGTTTCTCATATTATCATTCTATCTCATTTTCTTCATTTCTATCATATATCTCGACTTAGCATACCTTTACAAATTCTCATGAATTGTATATTGGTGATGTTGATAGAACCATGCCGCCAACAAAATTGAAGCGAAGAACCGTTGAAAGAATGGTGCAAAAACAGGTAGCTGAAGCAATCACAGAATACAAAAGAAACTGAACTAACCCATAGAATGCTGGAGGGTCTGAACTAGCCAATGTTGGAGGAGTTGTTGCACCAGATGTGCACGGATGTTCGTACAAGACATTCAGGAATTGTCAGCCTCATTCATTTAATGGAACAGAGCGTATTGTCAGACTGACTCATTGGTTCGAGAAGATGGAGCAAGTATGCAGAAGAAGAAAAGGTCAAGTTTGTTGCATGCACTTTTGAAGGGCGAGCTCTGACCTGGTGGAATAGGAATGTGCACACTCTAGGTCTCGCCAATGCAAATCAAATCCCCTTGACCAATGTGGAAACCATGATGACGACTGAGTACTGCCTAGCAACTGAAATCCAAAAAATGGAGCAAGAACTTTGGACTATGAATGTGAAAGGAGATGATATTGAAGAGCACTATAACCGGTTTCATGAGTTGGCCTTGATGTGTCCTAATCTGGTGACACCTGAGAAGAAGAAAATTGAGCGCTACATTCGAGGACTACCTGAGAAAGTCAAGGCGAATGTTACCTCTTCAAAGCCTGCAAGTCTCCACGATGCTATTAATAAGGCTCGTGAGTTGATTGAACAAGCAATCTAGGCCAAGGCAACCAGAATTGGTGAAAGTAATAATAGGAAATGGGAAGACCACCAGAGGGAAAACAGCAACAACCGTAACAATAATACCTATCATCGGCAACGAAACATGAGGCAGGAAGCTGCCAAAGCTTATGTTGCTGCCCCAGCTGCGGGAAAGGTTTATCTTGGGAATTTACCACTATGCAACAGATGTAAGCTACATCACCACGACCAGTGCTCAGTTAAGTGCAAGAAATGCAAAAGGATAGGTCATCAAACCAAGGACTGTTTGAGTAAGACCTCTGTTGCTGACACCCCGCCAACTGCCGACGCTAATGTATAAGGAGAAATCTTTTTGCTTCGCAAGACCTAAGTTGAAAATATTCTAGGACTATATGTTTCCTAAGAAAACTTTTATTAGTATTTTCCTATAAATTTTGTTGTACTGTTGAATGTTTCATTTTGATGTTTCTATAAATTTAAGTGTCATGACGATATCGTCGGTTATATTTTGATATTCCGTTAAAGTCGCAAACTACTCTCTAGATTGTCATCATCTTATACGCATTTCTGTAACAATCCTATAAACCGTTTCGCTAACATCTCGTAAACTAATTTTGACCACTTATACCTATCTTCTAGAAGCGTCACTATATATTTTTTCTCTTTATATTAACATTGTTTATATAAATACGGAAACTCTTCGAGGACATTGTTAGCGATGCAATTGTCTATAAAACTTCTCATGACTTTGAATAATAATCTGTATGATGATATCAAAACTCAACACCGTTGTCGACCACACTGGTTATTTTAGTATTCAACCCCGAGTTAGACTTTCACCTCGAAAGGCATAGGTCGTCACGAATTCCGTCGCATGGAAACATGCCAACTAAATCAAGCACGACTCTTGCGTTCATGTTCTTTGATCACTTCTACGTTGTTCAGATATTCTTATTCTTGCTATAACCTATCGTTTTATAACCCCCTTTGACGTCATCCTATAAACTATTTTATTGTCAGTTCATAAACTGTTTTGCTAATTTCCTATAAAATAATTTATAGACATTTTATAAACTAACTCGTCTTCATCTTATGGGCTATTTTGTTACTTTACAAATCTTTAGACTAATATAAACATTTTCACTCAATAAGCTATTTTGTTACCGTCCTATAAGCTACCTTGTTTTCACTATACGAACTATTTTACTACAAAATAAAACCAGTTGGTACTATCTGATACATAACAATAAGTTTGACGAAATTGGGCACTTCATCGTTAATCCTTAATTATACATAGCCTGATCACCTTTGTATAATTCAGGAAGGACCATGTTATGCTGACAGTAGTCACTTTCAAATTTTTGTCAAAATCAATTTTCTACTCATATCTCCAAAACTCAAAATATTGTGTGCGTGTATATGGAATTAAAGCAAGTACCCACATCTTTTCGCCCCCACCTCATCTGCAGTCGCTAGTTAAACTCTGGGACCAGAGTTCCCTTAGGGGGATCGACTGTGAGATTTTATGAATTCAGGTAAATAAATTAATTCTATTTTATTCTTATATTAACATTTAAGTAAACTTTTACTTTTACTTTTACTTTTACCCGATTCGGCAAATTTCGCGTTCCTCTTTAATTTTGAGTCGTGATTTCGATTTCATTACTGTCCATGTGTCTATCACAGTTTAATATTTCCATTGTTCACCCCTAAGTTTTATAATCTATACTTTGTCATTTTAGTTTTACTTTTCGTTTTCGCCAAACTTTGTTAAATATTACCTTTTACCTTAAAAACACTACTTTTAAACTTAGCCTTTATTTTAATTACCCAAAATTATATACAACAAATAAAAAAAATTCAAATCACCCTATAACCTCCCCCCCCCCCATGGCCGGTTATACCAACCCACACACACACTCCATATAATTGTTTTTAGTAGTTCCCAAAGAAACACTATCATTACCTCTTTACATGCAAATATCTCTACAAAAAAGAAAACCATCCATCTCCTTGTCCTCTTCCTTTGGCTTTTGGAAATAAGCCACAATCACCACCATACCTAAAAAATATTTCTACTCTCTAAATCCATCACAACATGTATCCATAGGTTCTTGCAAAGTTTAGTTGAGTTTGGAGAAGATTTGAAGGTGTTTTTGGGTTTTTCTTAAAGTTTTTGATTGGGTTTTATTTCTACCAAGTGGGTTTGATATTTAATGGGTTTAAAAGAAAAGTTTGAATCATTTTGGGTGTTCATTTAGGTCGAAATCAGTCCTAGGTCAAGAAGGGTTTAAATTGTGTTTGATTTGCTTGCTTTAAACACCTCCTAAGTAAGTTTAACTTTCTATCGTTGATTTTCTTTTGATTTTGGTCCATGCAACTTGATGTTTGATTCTGGAAATTTATGATGTTTTGTGTTTATTAATGTGTTAAGCAATCAAATGTGGAATTGTATAGAGTTTTTATGGAATTGGAATGAGGTTTGGGTTGATTTTGATGAGGTTTTAGGGACTGTTTTTAGACCAGTAGGTAATTAGGTCATTTACGAAATATTTTTAGTAATGAGACCCCTGAGAAAGTTAATAGGAAGATAGGTCTATATCTTAGATCCATGTGGTTCTTTGGATAGAGCCGTATCTCTTTCGGATGAGCGAGATACGACCGAATTACTAAAACTAGTCGAATCAGACCTAGTGTTAGGAAATGGAGCTTAAATCCATGTTTTTGTGCAAACTCTTTATAAATCAATCATGATATCAGTAGAGGACACTTATAGGTGTCACCTCCAAATGGTTTCAAATTAATAGCTGGTATGTGCTTAATTACACATACAATTTACCTAGGTAAACGTGCCTAAAAGACTAAAATCATACAAAAAATACATTGCATTTGTGTGTTTTGCATTTGTATTGTGCAGGTAACGGATATCTAAAAAAAGACAAAAACCAAGTCAAAACGGAAAAAAACGAGCACGAAATGGAAAAACATGAGAAGTCAAAGTCAACCAATGTCAACCCCGACAAAGTCAAAGTCAAAGACGGAGCCAAAACCGAAGAAATACTTAATGGGCCCACCCGTACCCATCTAATGGGTTGGGTCAGCCCATTAATGTATCATATGAAGACTAAAAGGGCCCAATACCCTTTTTATACTTAACCAAGCCCAAACACTAAACCGACCCAATTCTTACAAAAGCTCAAACAGCCTAACGGCTGTTAAGTTTGTTACACTACTAGTCCTTTAGGGACTGTGGTTGTAATTGAAGCATACAAGTTCAGGGGTCAAAATGCCAACTCTCCCAAACTTTTACACCACAAGGACTATACGTGCAAACCACTTATACAAGTTGAGGGACTAATCTTGCCAAACTCCCAAACCCTTACCCTGTTTATCACCAAAATAGAGATAAAATCAAAAGAGTAAATTTTGGCGCCAAATTACTATTCATGTATCTTCTACCTCTGCACCACCCTGCAACACAAGACAAAACCATCCCTTTCC
>BQNB010011356.1:9185-64856 GCA_026074375.1 Tanacetum coccineum | reverse complement strand
TTTGGCACGATTCCTGAACTGATTGTTGCAGGAGTCATTTCATGAAGTGCGGGTCCTAAACTGCTGTGTTCAGAAGCCATCGTATTCAGCTCATCAAAATCTACATGGATTGTTTCAATGATTCGTCTGGTACGTCGGTTGTAAATTCAAAATGCTCTCTTTATGGGGTACATAGCCAATGAAAATACCAATATCATCTTTTAGTTGTAACTTGCCCCAGTTCTCACTATCATTTGTCGGATAGCACAGTGCACCAAATACATGGAAAAATGATAAGTCGAAAGGTTTGTCATGTAAAAGCTCATATGGTGTTTTGCTGTGATGAAGACGTATGATGGAACGATTTTAGGTGTAACATACGGTAGCAACTGCTTCTGCCCATAAGAATAACAGAGCTATTGCATAAATCAACATTGTGCAGGCAGCTTTAATTAGCATACGATTACGTCTTTCAACGACACCATTTTGCTATGGAGAGTGAGCAACAGATGTTTCATGAGAGATGCCAACCTTCTCATAATATTCACGCAAAGTTTGATTAACAAATTCAGTTCCATTATCTATTCTGATGCGTCAAACAGGTACTTTAAGCCACACTTGGATCATCTTTAGAAACTTGATTATGAAATCTGAAGCTTCATCTTTTGACCTTAAACATTTAACCCATGTGAATCGAGATTAATCATCGACAATGACAAGGATGTACTTCTTTCCATTAACACTTGCGACACAAATTGGTCCACAAAGATCCATGTGCAAAAGATAGAGTTTTTCTTGGTTGGTGTCTTAAGATTTAGGTTTGTGGGGTTTCTTATTGCTTTTACCCATTGTACAAGCATAACACAGATGGTCCTTTTTAAATTTTAGCTTAGGGAGACCTCAAACAAGACCGTGTCTAGCTAAATGGTTGATTGCACCAAAATCAGATGAGATAGACGTAAATGCCATAGCTAGGACTTAGTCTTTGAGGCCTTTGATAAGAGACATATAGGAGAGGACGCCATCATATCTCTAAGAGACAGAGTATACTGATTGTTGCCTCGAGATCTAGTCAATAGATCAACACCTTCTAGATTGCGAATGAAGCAGGTGTGTTGACGAAAAGCACCTTCAAGGTTTGAATCACAAAATTGTCCAACGGAGAATAAGTTGTGTCCAAGACCTTCTACGTAGTAAACCCTTGATATTGTAACATTCCCAATCTGATAATCACCACATCCCAATATCTTTTCCACGTGATCATTTCTGAACTTGACTGTACCCAAAAACTTATTGACAAAATTGGTGAGCTGAGAGCGATCTCCGATAATATGCTTGGAGCAGCCGGAGTCCAAATACCAGAGAACAATTTGGACAAACTGTATTCAAAAAGAGAGGAAGATGGAACATCAAAAACTATGGATCACCAAGATTGACTGGGTTCCTTTTTGTTAGCAGATACAAATTTAAGAACTGTGGATTTGCTAACAAGAACATTAGTTTTAGATTTTCTAGGTTTCCTTGAGTAAACCAATGTTATGATAGGCTTGGGTGTTTCATTTTCTAGAATAGTTGGTTTCCTAAGGGGCACTTTAGTAGTTGTGGTAATCCTAGTTAAAGGGCACACATTTCCTACTATAGTGAAAGTCTAACCAGTAGGTCTCCAGATGTATCCAATATTTGTAAACACCTTTCCTGTTGGTTTCCAAACTTTTCTCTTTGAACTTTTCTTAAACTTTTCTCTTTGAAATTTTCTTAACAGATTTAGATTTAGCTCGAGCATTTACATCATTAATAAAATTAAGAACACACAAATCATGATTATCATAAAGAATGCAACCATTACACTTAACACATAGAAGTTCAGAATTTGCATTAAGCTTGGAATGCTACACATTTACGATTCCGTTAGTTTCCACAACACAATTCTTATTTTTAAACTAGATTTACTGTCCTAGAGTGGGCTTCTACTTTATTCTTATAAGTATTACTTGGTGTTTGATGAATCTTATCTTTCTTTGTATTGCCTGAAGGCTGTGATCCGCTAGCACTAGTAGACAGTTTTATAGGTAGAAGACAACTTAGCTTGTTGAAACTAGGTCTGAGTGAAGAAGCTGTTTTTGTGTTTGTGTTTCCTGAGTGGATGTGACGGGCTCAGTGAATCTATTCTTTTGTCCATGTTTTTAGGGTCAAGCCACTAATTTGTAACTTTGAATTTGGTTGATGTTTGGCAGGTTTGTCTGATTATTATAGCAACTCCTGAATTCGTTTGTATACTCACAAGCAGAGTCTAAGGTATTTTTTTTGTGGTTTTTTTCTGATTTTCCTTGTTCATAATACTTCCTTTGAATCGCAAGCTTATGTTCCTGAGTGTGCCTAGGTTTTGTAAGAGTGTGCTTCCTATTGTTTACACAATTTAGGGGCTATTGGTTCCACATTAAATTTAAGCATTTATGGCTGCAACTAGTGTGTTTGGTAACAATATTATTAGCTAAATATTTTCCTTTAAGGTTTCATTATACATCCTTGAGTGTTGTAATGACCAAACCTTTTTCTCTGTAAGACTTACATTTTAAATAGAGATTTCCGCAGACTTTTGTTGAATGATTAATGTAAAATCATCACAATGTTCTTTGATTGCTTATCGTATTGGTTTGATCGGTCATATTGTTGCTTATAGGTCTTTTCAAATGTTTACTCTCAGCAATTAGCTTGACACCTTATGATCCAATTCAATTTTATAGTTTGTCAATCTCTTCTATGTCCTTCTTGACCCTTTATCCTTATTTCATATTTCAACTTAAAGATTTACTTCTCTTTTCAGTTCTCTTATGACGATGTCTTTCTCTTGTGACTGAGATTTCAATTCAATAATTTAAAGTATTGATCCATAATTTGGATCACTTTGATTTAAATTAGAATTGTCATTTGAAAAATTTCTTGATTAAGTTGAGTATCACTTCTAAGAGGAGGCAATGGTTTTTAAGAGTTGTATATACTTCTGAACAGTTTTTCACAAGTCTTTTTTCAATGAAATCCTTTTTGTGAGAAGCTCAGTATAGTTTGAGACACTTTGTACATTCTGCATATTCATAAAAGCATTATCACAGGTAGAGTTCATATCTTATGTTTCACTATATCTTTGTTAATGACTTGTTCCAAGAGTCATTCGTTCTCATTAAAAACTTGATTCATTTTAACTTTAAACGTTTTAGACTCCAAACTATGTTGTTCGACAGCCTGTTCCATTTGATGAAGAATTTTGCTTCCGTATATATATAAGTTCATTAAGTTAAATAGATTGATCGGAATGTATTGATATGTCTTCAGTACTTTACAAATGGAATAATTTCATCCCTAAAATAAGCTTTTGTATGTTCAAACCCCCACGAGCCCTCAGTGATGGCTATGGCCGTGGTTCTTTCTTTGACAACCACGTCAAAACCAGCAAGATGGTGTTGTAAAGTTTCTCCAACACTTTGTAGTTTACAATGCTGACTTTAGAAGTTTTTTTGAAACCAGACTTTGGTGGGTTACAAGAAGGACTAGATATGGAGAATTCATACGAATGCTAAACCTCAAAAGGATTGTTTTAGCAGAAATTAATTCGCTCAGTTTATGGAAACAATTTCATTTTTTCAAAATCTTGAGAAGTTGGTTGGAAAGATAATCAATTTGACGCTGTTGAGTATAACTTTCTTTTCTAAACAATTGGATTTGGTTGTTTTACAAATAATTTTTTGAAAGACTCTCTTCTCAGAAGCATTAGGGTTCTTCGGAAACAGGACTCACTATTGCACTCGTGCTCTTAATTGACATTACATATAAAGCTTGGTTCCAGTCTTGTGCTTTCTTCAGATAGGGAAAGGATTTTGAAAACCAATAGCTTGTTTAGTGTTATGGTCATAAAAAAACTGTGTTTTGTCAAATATGAACAGTTTGTGCTATTGATCTCTTTTATAAACAATATACTTCCAGCTTGTTTGATTTCTTTTCTAAAAGCAATTTTCATTATCATTGTTTCTAGATTCTGCTTTCTGAAAAATCATTTTGAGAGAGTAACTGTTTGCATAAAGATTTCTTTTTCTTTTAATTGTTTGGAAAGAGTTTGTTTAGACGATCAATCTCGACAAATGTTCCTGAATCTGAAAGTTATCTCGACTTTTTAAATCAACATTTTGTCCTTCTTTCAAAACTTTAACTTGTTCTTTACATTTTCACAGATCTAACAGTTAAAGTATCATTGGATCACTTTTACTTTGACCATTATTTAACTCTTGTGCAATTAAACTTCTTGGCGGCTTTTAGTTGTTCTATATCTCAGATCAATAGCAGTGTATCTTGTTAGTGCAGTGGAGTTTGAATTCTGAAACAGTCTGCATGGTTGTGTTCATGCACTACTGAGAGAAAAGGAATGATATTGCTATCACTGGTTATTTTAGTTTTTGAATGATTCACAACACTCGACTGTTCAGAAGACAGCCTCGCCTGCACACCTTGATTTATCATGTTGTTATCCATATTATCAGGATTGTGTACCTCAGCGAGAACATCTGAACCATAGTGAGATAAATTCGCCATGAGAGCAACTTTGGCAGTGTTGAGTTCATCACAATCAGAGTCATATGCATCCAAATCATCGGCTTGATAAGCGGCATTGTGGGTAATGACTGTCTGTGTGGATTGACCTTCTGCAATTCCTGGGTCTGCCAAAAATGCTAGCTCTTCTTCATGTAGAATTTGACCATTTGCTTGAGCTTGTACCAACAACACTTTATCCTTAAACCAAGTATCATCCCTTTTCCTTTTAGGTTTAGTGCATTGTTTGGACATGTGTCCTTCCCCTTTGCAGTTGTAACAAATAACAGTCCTTTGTTTCCTAGAATTGCTTCCACTTGCTCCTGGAGTGTAGGTCCTAGTTGTACCCGTAGCAAAAGAAATTTGCCTCCCCTGTACTGGTTGTAAAGTCACTCTTCCATCATTAATGGTAGCTTGTTGCCTAGGGTTTGACGAATTCCTCAGCTGGTTGTTGGTAGTAGGATAGCGAGATGTGACGACAGCTGATAGGAATGACATCATATGGTTGATGGCATCAATGGGATCGTCACCTTGCTTGAACACTGGAACAGTTAGACCCGAGTCTAGTTGGGGAAATTCAGGTTGTTGTGGTTGTTGGTTGACTATGGGAGCATATTCCAATTAAGGGATGGATGGTGATGGAGAATAAACGTTGTGGTGAACTGATGATTGATAATCATTGGATGGATAAGTGATTGAAAGAGGTGTTGATGATTGATTGGTTGAGTATTGTTGAGACGGATAAGAGGATCCATACTGTGGAGACTGATATAGTGAAACTTGTGGTTGAAATTGAGAGTTTTGGTATGAGTTTTGATGAGTTTGATAAGGAGACTGTGTCAGTTGATGAGTTGCAACTAGGGCAAGCGGATCTGAGTTGCGTTCATGCATTAAACGAACTTCGTTTGCATGAAATTCGTGTTGTCCCAAGTAAGCATGAAGCTGATCAATGTTAGTTGTGTGCAAATCCCGAACCAGTTTGACATCAGTCACAAATTTGCTCCACTCAGGAGGAAGAGTGTTTAAAAACTTGGTATTTACTTGAAATTGTTCCAGTTTCATATTGTAGATGTTCATGTCATTGAGTAGTAGTGAAAATCTCAAGTAGAAATCACGTAGTGTTTCCCCCTTCTTATAAGCAAACTTATCGAATTCATCATATAGTTTACACTCTCTTTCCTGTTTAGTCAATGAAGTTCCTTGCATGAGAAGTTGAATTCTTTCCTAAATTTCCTTGGCAACTTTATGATTGCTTACCAATGCATAGACCTCTGGTGGTAAACCTTGAAGAATGATATTAGTTGCTTGTATCTCATAAGTTGAATTGATCGCATGGAGGCCTATTCAGTGTATTTTCTTAGCCTAGTAACACCATTTTCCTCTGTAGCCAGATTGTGTGGACATTTTCAACATATTCTAAAGGATCATTCATCCTTGTGGTCTATTCTCATGTTTTATAGCCTCCATTATGCTTTTCATGAATCGCGTACGATTTCATTTTCCAACATAGGTAGACGATTGTCAGCACCCGAAAGAATCGCTTTGTCAGCAAGAGTCGTCATTGAGAAATTTGTAAATTAAAAGATTATTGTTTGATCGAACGGTGATTGAAAGAAATTGTGTTTTAGTGAGTTGACTTTTGTGTGATTAAAGTCTTGAACCTACACGGGATTTTACAGCTCTTGATAAAACTGAGAAAACAAGTTAATGTTTCACGGGATTTTACAAATTACAAAGAGAAACCGTATACGTTACTTAAGTAAATTTAAGTTTTCAAGTGAACTGTTAAATCGTCTTTCAAACAAAACTGTTAAACCGCCTTCCAAGCAAATATTGTTAAACCGCCTTTTAAAGACAATTGTTAAACCGCCTTGTATAGAAAACTGTTAAACCGCCTTGTATAGAAAGCTTGTTAAACCGCCTTGTATAGAAAACTTGTTACATTGCCTTGTGTAGGAGCGTTGTTAAACCGCCTTGTGAAGGGACTTGTTAAACCGCCTTACACTGGAAATTGTTAAACCGCCTTACACTGGAACTTGTTAAACCGCCTTACACTGGAACTTGTTAAACCTGCAAAGCTTGTTAAATTGCCTTCCAAAGTGACGAAACTCAAATTTTTCAAAACACAAAAAGACTCACTTTTGATTGTTTTTTCCTAAAATTTCTTGTACAACTAGTATTACTAAGCCTATATGTACCTTAAAAATGCAAACTTTATGGTTTTTAAGCCAAAAATTTTGAAATCAAGATTTGTACTTTTTAAGACTATTTGAACACAAAAATTAAACAAAAATGATGTTTTTCTTGAATCTAAGCTTGTACACCTATATCCTAAAGATACTAGATCAGGTTTACCAAGGTAATGATCCTTTAGTGTACACAAAAGCTTCGAAAACAAAGAAAGAACAAGAAGATAATGTACGAACTAAAAAAACAAACCAAAACAAAACACAAGAACTAAACAAATCATTCCATGGCTCTTGATACCAGTTGATGAATATCTAATAACATACTTGATGAGGGAAAGAGAGGTATTTCTAAAGAGAGTGGTTGGATGAACACTTTAGAGAGAGAAAGTAAACATGAAAGAAAAAGGCCATTACGTGTATGTGTAAAATAAAAAATCAACCAACACCTTCTATAGTGCATGAAGAGGGTTTATTACTTTTCTTGGCAGTTAATGGAATGGTTTTCATGGGCTTTCCATGGGCCTTAGACTAACTAGTTAGTAAGTTTCCAAAAATAACTAAACGAGCTATCTAGTTTTTTAAAGTTGTATATTTTTGCTTATATTAAGCTTTTCCAAAAAGAAAAGTTTCAAAAAGTAAAAACGGGGAAATTGGGAAGTTGAGGGTGAGCAAGGCTCGAACCCTCAACCTCAACCAACCTCTACCCGTTTCACACACACTCTTTACCGCTGCGCCCTTGGGACTTTTTCGTTATAAGTCCCAAGTGGTTTGTATTTAAGGGCTTTTTAGCCCTTAAGCTTTTCAGCAGTTTTTGGCTTATTTACGGCTTATTTATAAGCTGTTTGTCCAAGTTTGTATTTTTCCTAGGTTCTTCATAGCTTAAAGTATTTTCTTGCATTTTTTCAGATTTTTCCAATTTCGTTTAGTATTTTTTATAATTAATTTAGATAAAATCCGTTTTTAATTCATAATAAATAAAATAAAAGTCAAAAAAATCTAATTCTTTTTTAGAAAATTTTCTTTTATCAAATAGGACTGTAGAAAATTAGATTTGCTTTCGTAGGGGTAAAATTTTAGATTTTGAATTTTTAAAGAACGGGATTGAATCCCGTTAACGTTTTTCGTGTTTTCAAGCTTAAATTGCTTTCGTTTTTGGTTTAGTTTTCTTTGCTCTTATATTTTAGTCACTTAGGGTTAATTAAAAGTAAAAAAATCATTTTAGGATTAAAATTTTGATAATTTAAGGTTTTAAGTTGCGTTTTTAGGATTCCCGTTATCATTGCTAGTTTAAATTATTAATTGCTTTCGTTCTTAGCTTGCTTTTAATTGCATTTTCCCGTAGAATTAGAAAACCAATCAAAATCTTGTTGAATTCAAACATCAAATATCAAACCGACTTTCGACTTTCAAATTTGCATTCCTCGTCGGGAAAACGACCCGGGAATATCATATACTACTCGGATTTCATTGATTTTTTTCTTTAAACCTTATCAAGGGTCACTTGATTTGGTTTGGTTAATATAAGTAGTATATTATTATTATATATTATTTATATATATATACCTAAATTGATCGAAGTCAGTAGCATTCGTAGAATTCAAAATGCGTCTGTTTTCGTAAGCTACATAAATTTGTAACACTTTGTTTCGGACAGTTTTGAAAAGTTAAATAGATTAGTGTGTATAGAAAGATTTTTGACTTGGGAAGTTCTATAAAAATCAATGGTGACCTAGGTATATTTCTTAGGAACACATCGCCGATTGGATGGAGTGTTAACCATTTCGGATGGGTGAGAAATCACCATTTTTCTAAAACGGGTCATTTTGCACAACCTGAATTTGAAACCTTAATAAGTTCAGAATTTTGTATACTAACACCCAAATTAGTAAAACTGTAGCTTCTAGGTATCGAGTTGACTTAAATTTGGCCGCGTGTTTCATCCTTATCGGATGTACGGTCAAGGAGATTTGTTAAAAATGGTAAAGAAGTAAATTTTAGAAAATGACATGCACTGGTATCGAAGGGTAAATTAGTAATTTCACCCAGGTCTTAAAATTTTTGGGCATTAGGCTCTACATTTCTGGTATATAGACTCGAAAGGCCTCCTGTACGCTAAAACCTCATGTATTTAGTAAATACATGATATAGTTAGAAGTAAAACTAAGGTAGACATTTGTTGAAGTTATTGGTTAAGATGCAAGCTTAAGACATCTTAGAAGACATATTAATTTAGATTTAGACTTGTGTTTTGAGTAAGCTCGACTTATACAAATTAGGACGCAATGCCATACTTGTTTCGGTTTAAATAAAAACATTTTATGAAATTTTTCCTTTTTATTTCATTTCCATTTGCGTGAGTATTAGTTGGTCATTTTTTTTCTAAGTTGCGCCATCTATTTTAGGTCGCACTTAGGGGATTTGATTTACTTTAACTTCTATCTTATTGATTTTGCCAAATCGCATAAGGTGAGTTTCATAGCCCCTTTTTCTATCACTTATTTTATTAAATTCGGGGGAGATTACATGCTTGCTTTTACTTTAGACACAAGTACTTTTGAAACTGTATGCTATTTCCTCATTATTATTGCCTAAGTACCTACTGCCAATTAAGTCTCATTTATCATGAGCCATTAATTGCTATTGTAATAAATGTGAGTGTTGTGAATAGATCTATTGGGACTGACAATCCTCGTCCAAGTACGCAACAAATAATACCAACCAACGAACGCATTTAACATTTGAAATAATAGCACTTGGGTGTTTGACAAAACATCCTACTTTTGATGAGGCACAAACCTGATTGGGGTTTGCATACTGTTAAGGTTTGGTGTCATGAGCCTAGAGCAATATTTCTTTTAGACTTGGTGAATTCGTTTCTCTTGTCTACACCACTTAAATCTTGTGGTCTATACTTTTGTTGACAAACTTATGAATTCTCTCAACAATGTTTGTTGACTTTTAGCATGTTTTAATCTCAGGTCCTAAGGTGTAGTTTCTGGATGGGAGCCGCAAGGATATCATAAAGACGGATTCTGTGTTGTCTTCTATTTCGATGCCAAATTGTCAAACTTGTTTTATTAAACTAATGTTATCTTTTGAAACTGTGTTGTTTTGGTTAAACTTATGAATGCTTGAAACTTTGATGTCATTTTGAAAACTTTTGAGACCAAAAGTGAAACTTTGATATTTTATGATGCATCAAATGTAAACTTGTTTGAAAATGTCTCCTTTGAGGTCGTTTTCTATTACTTGATTTTGTGCCGTGACGTCGCACCCCAATTGTTACCGTTCCGCTGCAGTCAGATTTTGAGGGTTTGACAGACAATGAATTGGTTGTTACTTTCATTAATCAGTTCCACTTTGTAATTGTTCATCATCCTGAAATAAAGAACAACAACACTTAAAAACAAAAACAGAGTAGCGCCCATATTTGAAATAAACAAGTAATTATAGCTTCATTAAGTCGGTATCTTTGCATTTTGTTGTTCTCACTTAGTTAGTGAACAATAACTATAAAATTATCATTAACTAACTCATGGCTAGCAAGTAAAAAACAGTTTATTGTTTGAAAAGATTTTTGTACGTAAATATAGTTAGTAAGTAAAAGACACAAAAATAACTTTTCAACGTTTAACTCTTTTTATTAAGAATTATACCCCATTATATGCGGAACTACAATGGGGATTGAATGACAATGTGTGTGTGTGTGTGTGTGTGATCTCCTTACTAATAACTTTGCATAAACCTAAAGTGTTATGCAAAGTTAACTACTATACTAACCTATTGAGCTTGCTCAGGGACTTAGTAGATTTGGAGAAGTAGATGTGTGTTTATGAAAGATACGACTTTAAATGCACAAACTTGACATCTACTCCATTACAAGAGTTCTATTTATACTACTTAGGAAAGGTCACACCTACATGGGTGTTGAGCACTTATCTTAGATCTGATAGGTTAGTACATTTGTACTGCTTTGTCCCTATCACGATATCTATTCTAAGTATGTGACAAATGCTCTTTCCAAGTTTAGTTCCTGACACTGAACTTGTCTTATACCTTCTTCAGGATAAGTTGACTTCACGAGATAAGAGCTTGGACTTATCTGCTTTCAAATTATCCCGCCTATTCTTCAGTCTCTTGTCTTTAGGGTCTTCTAGTTGTTGGAGATCGTATGGGGTTCAGTGAGTTTATTGCCACAACTCACTGAACCCATCACCTTCTTCTTTAGCTCAGGCTTCATTCACTGAGAACTGCCTCACTGAATGCTAGAGTCTTTCTTATAGACTCAGGCCGAGCATCCTGAAGGTAACTCACTGAGTGACTATTCACTCAGTGACCTTGAAATGTTAAAGGTTATTTACACTTATGTTATATTGTATTCAAATCCTAAGTGAAAGATCATTGGGCACTGAATTGGCCCAACAATCTCCCCCTATTTGGATATACATATTGAAAGATGTGATTGATTGCTTGATTATTATTTATTAAATCGTAGGCATGTCAGAGGCATTGCAATATTGGGCTCGTTTTATTCGCAATTGGACAATCTTTTTAGTGACATTTTTTTCGAATGAATAGATATATGCGCTCATATTTGACAAATAAAGTTTGTTATATAAAAAAGTCATAAATATGTTAAAGCTCAACGTCAGTTATGTAACGTTTAGCATATTTCAGGGTATGTTTTGAAATTTGTTTTTTTAAATATATATATTAAACTTCAACATTTTTATAAAATCGTACTCGTGTCAGAAGCAGTGTAATATTGAGCTCATTTTGTTCGTAATTCGACGATCTTTTCGGTGACATTTTTTTCGAATGAATCGATAAAAATAAACTCCATATTTGATGAATAAAGTTTGTTATTTAAAAAAGTTGTAAATAGTTAAAATTGAAAAGTCAGTTTGTCTTGTTTAGTATGCATTAGGGTATTTTTAAATTTTTTTTATTTTTTTACGTCGTCCATTGTGGAAAATATTTTTTAATGAAGCCTGGCCCAATTTCTGTTTCTTTATAGTGCACCTGCGTTTTGGAATTTTTTTATTATTTTCTTACATCGTCCACCGTGAAAAATATTCTTTTTTAATGAAACTTTTGGGTTAATTTTTTAATATAAACTTATAATAACATAAGCAATCTTTTTACGGTCAGGGTTATTTTTGTAATTTCATCAGATATAACCCTAGATGGTTAACCTTTATATAAGGTACCCCTTAACTCCTATAACAATATCTATTCTAAGTATGGGACAAATGCTCTTTCCAAGTTCAGTTCCTGACACTGAACTTTTCAAGTATGGGATAAATGCTCTTTTCAAGTTTAGTTCCTGACATTGAACTTGACTTATACCCTCTTCAGGATAAGTTGAATTCACGAGATAAGAGCTTGGACTTATCTGTTATCAAACTATCCGCCTATTCTATTAGTCCTCTTGTCTTCATGGGGGGGGGGGGGGGGGGGGGGGGGGGGGTGGTGGGGGGTACATTTCTATTTGTTTTGAGATCGTATGGGGCTCAGTGAGTCTATTGCCATAACTCACTGAACCCATTACCTTCTTCTTTGGCTCAGGCTTCATTTACTGAGAACCGCCTCACTGAATGTTAGAGTCTTTCTTGTAGACTCAGGCTGAACATCTTGAAAGCAACTCACAAAGATGTGATTGATTGCTTGATTATTATTGATAACAGCCAACCTATATATAGGATACAACAGAATATTCTAGACTATGGGCTTGGGCCAATGGGCCGTTTACATTAAATATAATATGTACTCTAATAAATATAGCCTAAGTGTTTATCAGTGTGAGTGAGTACTAACAGCTTCTTCTCACACTGATTTCTGTAAAGCTATCTAGGATATTGAGTTTTTAACATAAAAGGTACTTCATTGAACAGTTACAAGGTCCTATTATCTATTACAAAAGATTACATAAGTACTCAGTCCATTTTGTATCCAAGAGCTTCCAACTTAGCTTTCTTTGACTTAAGCTTTTCTTGTTTAGGGTGTTCAGCAATGAGTTTCCTCAGTTTCATGCTGAATCTTGCATTCTCATGAGACTTGACCATAGATGCAGCTACTAGATATGACATAAGGGCTTCCATCCCTACTTTGTCGATGTCACTCCATCTTTAAAATGCTTGATCACCAAATTCATCGGTGAAGAAAATTCCATACTCAGGTTCTTTAATGACCATGTTGTTGACGAACGAGACATTTTCAGGGAGAGTTCGATTGCATTCCAATCCAGGGATTCTTGTTTCAGGCTCAAGTTCCATGTGCTTCCGTTTCTTTCTTGAGGATCGGGATGAGGCTTGTTCAGGGGCTGGAAGAGGAAAAGCAGAATGAATTCCAAGTTCCTCAGAAATTTTCTTTAGTCTTTCATATCTTCGACTTAAAGAATTCATCGTCTTTTACCATTGCATTTTTCTTTTTGGGAATGATTTCCCTTAGTTCATCCAATTCAGAGATACCAAATGAACCAAAGAGAAAGGGCTCATGGACTTCAAAGTTTCTACCATCATTGCCTCTGCAGACTGTTATAACCACTGGCTTGGTTTTTGGATGGATCTTGATATCAGTGATAGGTTATGGTTTAATCTGTTGCTGACAGTCCACATATAGCTATCATACTTGTGCTTTCTGAGCTCAAGAGATTTTCTAACTTTCTCAGTATGTTGTCTTTTGAGAACAGCATGTTCAGCATCCTCAGCTTTCTTAAACATTTTACCAGCCTTTGCACCTTTAATTGCTTTGGGATCAAGTCTTATCTTTTCAGCCTCTCCCTGAACAACTTTGATCACATCAGGCTTGGTCATTACAAGCATCCTGGCTTCTTCCTCAACTTTCTTGATTTATTCCTCTTTATCCTAATAGTCTTGAATTTCTTGTTCAGCGAGGTAGACTATTTTCCCATTATTCATGAATTCAACTCTAACTAGTTCATCAGGGTCAGGATGAACAATAGATGAGGCTTTAACCAGTTTCTTTGAGGGATCATCATCAGACTCAGTTGCAATCCCTTTTCCTTTATCAATCTTTGGAGTTGCTTGAGAGCTTTCAGGATGAATGATTATTGAGGTGATTGGTTGAGCTTGAGTTAGTGGGATTGCAGTGGATGGGATTGATGAGATTGGAATTGCCAATTTTGGTTCTTCAATCTCCCCCTCAGTGTGAGAAGGAGGTTCTTTAGTGACAGTGGTGTTTGCATTGTCCCCCTCAACATTTTCTTGAATGTCAGTGAGAGCAAGTGTTGGAGTGACACTGCCTGAGGGAGCTAAAGAGGACTGACCGTGAAAGGCTGCATACATTTCAGTCATTATGGACTTTATCTCTGAAGTGTCTTGCCTGAGGGAAGAAATTTCTCATTTAAGAGCAGCCTGAGAGAGTTCAACTCCAGTCATCCTAGAGCCAAGATTCCAAGCCATGTTGGTAGACGACTTATCCAGGCAACTGAGGCTTCTTCTAGCTTAAAAGCATGATTTTGAAGAGATTTCATAGTAGATAGCATTGCAGAAAAATCAAAGCCCTTTACTAAGGAAAGTACCTCAGCGATGTTGGAAAAGATTTTTGTGAAAGTCTCAGTGGCTTCATTGATTTTCTGGTTGGTAGCAGGATCATCTTTGACAGCATTATTTATGTTTTTGAGAAGCTGAGTGATGACATCCAGGCCTTTGTAGAGATCACTGATGGTAGTGCTGCTTCTGTCAAGCGAGCTCATAAAGGCTTCCACAAGTTTGTCAGTCTGATCTTTGTGAGCAATGTTCTCATCATAGTATTGATCAATGGAGGCCTTAAGGTCAGCACAGGAGATTGCTGCTTCCTCATGTTGTTCTCATTGTTTCTCAGTGATTCTATTCAAGAGTACTCTGGACATCTTCTTGAGATACTTGATCAGTTTCCTTTCAGTGAGAGGAAGTATGTTATCAAAGTTCTTGATATCAGGACTGGATAAGTCAGAAGCAGACTCTTGAACTTGAGAGGGTTCAGGCTGGTCTTGCTTTGGTGAGAGAGTTCTAACTTCGTCATCAGCCTGAATATCCTCATCCATATCATCCCCAGCAGCAAGCACTTCCTCATCACTTTCTTTATCTAATTCATCCTCAGAGAGCATGTAAGCTTGAATATCAGCAAAGGTCTGGAGTTGTAAAGGTTCAGTATCCGGCTCCACTTCAGAAGAAGTCTTGCCTTTGTTTTTGGTCAGGGACCGGTACCTCAATCTAGTGGACTGGGTTTTATCCACCTGGTACTTAGCACCAGTCCCTGAAGGATCAACAACAGAAGTGTGTATTGGTTTCATATTAGCGGGTGGTATGTTTCCCCCTGAGTCTTTATCCCCAAGTGACCCTTCAGGACGTGGCGTGGTTTTAGCCGTGCCTTCATCAGGAGTCATAGAAGTTATGTCCCTGTCAAAGGGTTGTTTGTTTCCCCCTGAGTCTTGGGGATGAGTAGCAGTACTCTTAGGCAGAGGTTTTGATTTACAAGTACACTCATCGAGTGTGGAAGGCAATCCCGTACTAGCGAGTTGTATGTTTCTCTCTAGATCTTGAGGATCAGGTACGGTGCCTAAGGAGATTGAGTGGGATTGCTCAAAATCCTTCGTTGGCTTAGGTGGTGTTACCTTGGTCTCAGTGGGTGGCTTTTTGGACTTAGGCTTGTTTCTCTTCTTAGAGAGTGCTCCTGAAGCCTCAGGGCCCTGTGACTTGGGTAAGGTTGGAGTCACAGTTTGAGACTTCCCTTTCTTTGGCTTTGGATCCAAAGGAGGTGGAGACACTGAGTCCCTCCGATTGTTCACATCAATCATATGGACCGTCAATTCAATGTCATTGACTTTGGATGGGTCCTTTGTAAAATTAGAGTTACTCAGGATGGGGGGTAAAAACCCAATTTTTTTATCCTGAGTGTAGTCAGAACCCAGTAACACTTGCAAAGCACATGAGATAAATCTAGGGTATGAAATGTATTTCAGCCTAGACTTATTCAGTAGCTTGGTTACGAGATCACTGTAAATGATCTCCTCTATGTGAACCTCAGTCCCAGTGATGAGACTGAAGGCTAAAAGTTGTTGGATTGAGTTCACTTGTTTAGTGGAGGAGTAGTTCCCGCCGAGAACCTGAATCACAAAAGTGAACAGAATTCTCCAAGCCACAGGAAAAGAGTTTTTCAGGACTGGGGTTTTGTCCAGGTAACTCAGGTTGAGGGTAATTTTGCC
Organism: Tanacetum coccineum; assembly: GCA_026074375.1. Classification (NCBI taxonomy): domain Eukaryota; kingdom Viridiplantae; phylum Streptophyta; class Magnoliopsida; order Asterales; family Asteraceae; genus Tanacetum; species Tanacetum coccineum. The sequence continues at coordinate 48,902 of BQNB010011356.1, read as the reverse complement.
CAATTCTTTCTTCACAACCTCAGGTGTAGGATGAGCCACCTATTTATCATTATTATAATCAAGACCTGTTGTTGAACAAAAAGTTTTAAAATTAAGGGTCAATGGTCTTTGCCCATTTAAAACTGAGAACTTGATAAGGAATTCTCTGAGTGGGCGTTTCTCAGGCTCACCAGTTGATGGGAAAGGGTCAAAGGCAACAACAGTGCTCTAAAACTCCCTGAGGAAGTTTTGGTAAACCACTGAGGGACAGTTGGTAAAAGCTTTGTTCAAAGGACAATTTAGCAGAAATTTCATTATCGGCTTGTAAGCAGGCACATTTGGTGGGTAGTTAAAGTTACCCACCACATTATTTGTTTGAAAAACCATATTGTCCACAATCATGTTGTTCCATTGAGGAGCATACGTGATTGTTTGTTGTTCTGCCATTTTAGATGAATGTTTTGAAAACAAAAAGGTTTTAATGGTAGAAGACCACACACTAGATGGTCACAAGTTTATCTAAAACTTGATCGCTGTCGTGAAATGCGTGAATGTTATCAAAAGGAACTATACGAAGATGGATATCTTTGTATGGAACACGATTGAGCAAAACAAACTTTTAAAATAAGTATTGAAATGAATAATTGATTAAGAGATAAGCTTTTTTTACCAAAAAATTGAAGAACACCCACACTTTTGCTTTGAGAGAGAAGTTGAGCAGAGTTTATTTGCTTTTGGAAATTTATGTGTGTTCTTGTTTTGATGAAGGGTATTTATAGATGGTGTGTGAAAAGGTTTTGATTATTTTAAACTTTTCTTTTTTTGGAAAAAGTTAAAATTATTTTGGGAACGCATTTAATGCTATAACCCACTAGTTGCACAATTCCCTCTTTTACAGCTGTAGTGTAGCCGTTCCGCTGTCTTTCACTTTTGCAGTCGTGACGTATAGATAACGGTCAAAAGTCTTTTGATTAGACATATTCAGAATAGATTGTGTGCATGGGAGTGAGCATTAAATGCTTGTTGGGGTTAATTGAGTGAAATTAGAAGTGGGGGCCCATGACTATTAGATGACAGTTAGACAAGGAATATTTGTTCCTTATTTAATGTGTTCAGTCACCAACCTAGGATATTAAGTAACTAAATACTTGGAGCATTTAGTTACTTCATTTAATGTGTCCCTCAGTGTCATGGGATTCATGTGGGTTACAGGGAGATGGTTTCAGGGAGAAGAGTATACACCATACTGAATACGATTAATCAGGGAGACTGATTAACCAATATTCAACATGCCTAATTCTGCTTTCAGTCTGGTGAAAGTAGGTTCATCCAAGGGTTTATTAAAGATATCAGCTAGCTGATACTCAGTAGGGATGAAGTGTAATTCAATATCTCCTTTAAGGATGTGATCCCTAATGAAATGATATCTAATATCAATATGTTTGGTTCTTGAGTGAAGTACTGGATTGTTTGATATTGCAATGACACTTGTGTTGTCACAAAAGATGGGTATCATCTTATAATGGATGTCATAGTCACTGAGTTTACTTTTTATCCATAGGATACGTGCACAACACCCAACAGCAACAACATATTCAGCTTTAGCTAAGGACATAGCTACTGACTGCTATTTCTTGGCACTCCAACAAACTAATTTTCCACCAAGTATTTGGCAGGCACCTAAGGTGCTTTTTCTATCCATATTGCAACCAGCATAGTCTTAGTCTGAATATCCTTTGAGATCAAAGCTTGAACATTTTGGATAATACAGACCAAGGTTTGGAGTACCTTTCAGGTACCTAAGGATTCTTTTCAGAGCTATTAGATGTGATTCCTTTGGATTGGACTGATATCTTGCACATATGACTGTAGAGAATTGGATATCAGACCTTGTTGCAGTCAAGTACATCAGTGACCCAATCATTCCTCTGTATGAGGTCTCATTAACTGATTTGCTAGCTAAATCAGGACCTAAGTTATTTGGAGGAACCATAGGTGTTTTTACTGAGGAACTATCAGAAATTTCATATTTCTTGAGTAAGTTCATGGTGTACTGTTCTTGACAAATTAAGATTCCTTTGTCATCCTGCTTGATTTGTAATCTAAGGAAGTAGGTGAGTTCACCTATCATACTCATTTCAAATTTCTTTGTCATCAGTTTCTCAAACTGTTTACAAAGTTTATAACTTGTTGAGCCAAATATGATGTCATCTACATACACTTGAACAAGGAGAACTTCACCTTTTGATTTATAGATAAATAATGTGTTATCTATTCTTCCCATGGCAAACTTATTTTGAATAAGAAAGGTATATAGAGTCTCATACCATGCCCTTGGTGCTTGTTTTAGCCCATAAAGAGCTTTGTCAAGTTTATAGACATAGTCAGGGAACTCACTACTTTCAAATCCAGGAGACTGTTTGATATAAACTTCTTCTTTCAGTTTACCATTCAGGAAGGTACTTTTGACATCCATTTGGTAAACTTTAAAGTTCATGTATGTGGCAAACGCAAGAAATATCCTGATGGCTTCCATTCTTACCAAGATTACCAATGATATTTACAAGTTTAATGTGTTGGTCTCTTGACCATCTATCCCGAGGACAGGATGAGAACTATTAGAGGCTTGATTTGTGATGTGATACAAAGTGAAATCAGGGACTAAAGGTTCAGTAATGGATTCTAAAACTTCAGTATTGTTCCCTGATGGTACATCGTTGGGTTGAGTGATTATTTGATCATTCTGAACATTTTGTTCATGTGTCCCTTCAGTGTTGATTGGATCTAGAGGACCTTCATCATCCTTAGTGTGTGGTAGTTTAGGCTCATTAGGAGCAATTACTTCAGGGACATGATTTTCTTGGATAATTTCAGTGAGTGAACGTCCATGGGGAATGATGTAGTATCAGACATCAGAATCTACTTGATATTGTCTAGATAGGTCATCCTCTTGAAATTCATCAGGATGATATCTAGAGGAATCATCAATTCCTATCTCATCTACTAAGGTATTAGTAAACCTGATGGCTTCTATACTTTCATCAAATGTCACATGATAAGTCTCCTCTATTTGTTGTCTTCTTATGTTATAGGCTCTGAAAGCCTTTGAGACAAAGGAAAATCCTAAGAAATATCCATCATCAGCTTTAGCATCAAATTTGCCTAGATGATCCTTGTGGTTATGAATAAACACAGGGCATCCAAACATATGAAAGTAACTGATCTCAAGAATTCTTTCCCTGAATATTTCATAGGAAGTTTTATCATGTCTTTTGACAATGATTGATCTATTTGAGTATAGCAGGCTGTTCTGACTGCATCAGTCCAGAAGTGCTTAGAAAGTACTGATCCATTCAGCATAGTTCTAGCAGCCTCAATGAGAGTTCTGTTTTTTCCTTTCAGCTACACCATTTTGTTCAGGTGTATAGGGAGAAGAGAAATTTTGAGAGATTCCTTTCTCATCATAGAAACTCTCAAGCTTATGATTTATAAACTCATTCCCATTATCACTTCTGATTTGTTTGACCTTTACATCATTTTGGTTTTCTACCATCCTGATAAAAGACATAATCATTTCAGGTGCTTAACTCTTCTTCCTAAGAAAGTATACCCATGTGTACCTTGAGTACTCATCAACAATGACCAGGGTATATTTCTCATGATTTATGAACATTAGACTTACTGGTCCAAACAAGTCCATATGAAGAAGGTGTAAACACTTCCTGATAGAGAAGTTTTGTTTAGTTTTGAATGAAGCTCTATGGTGCTTCCCTTTTTCACATGCTATGCAAGGTTTATCCTTTGAATAAACTGGTGAAGGAAGACCAAGAACTTTGTTTTGTTTGGCAAGTTTATTAATGTTCTTGAAATTAAGATGTGATAGCCTTTTATGCCATAGCCAGTTTACACTTTCTGAGGCTTTGGCAAAGAAGCAGGCTCCATTTGGAGTCAGTGATGACATGTCAAGGACATATACATCATTTCTTCTAGGTGTTATCAGGACAATTTCTTTGTTAGCATTAAATATTGTTCCTTGCTTATCATCAAACTGTAAAATATACTTAGCATCACAGAGTTGACTAATGCTAATTAGATTGTACTTTAGACCATTTACAAAGGCCACTTTTGTAAAAACTATGCCCCCACAGTTTATTGAACCATATCCCTCAGTAATACAAGATGAGTTATCACCAAACACTACCTTAGGACCTGGTTGCTCTACATATTTATGCAGATAACTCTTGACACCAGTCATACTCCTTGAGCTTCCACTGTCCAGGTACCAGATAGGCTCCCTGATGTGTCTCTGCACAAATCATAAACTTGGGTTAGTTTCTTTTGTGAACCCACTTTTTGGTGGGTTCCCTAGCCTTTGCAGCCTGAATTTTCTCACCTCTTTTGAAGTGATCAAACTCATTGTGATTAGAGGTAGAGTGTACAGTGCTTTCACATGTATTACACTTTACTCCAATTGAGGATTCATTAGACTGAGAAGATTTAGCTAGTACTCTTCCTCTAATCTGAATAACACGATTGTGTCCTGAGGTGGAGTGATCATAGCTTCCATAAAGTCCACACTCAGGGTAGTTACAATCATCAGGCATGTGATCATTAAAACCACAGTGTGTGCATGGTGGGAAAGGCTTTGCCTTTGCTCTCAGGATCTGCTTAGAAGGAGATGCATATTGATAAGGCTGAGCCTTGTAGTTCTTACTTCTTTTTAGTGAAGCAATATACATCTCATGATCTGAGGTCCTATGATCCTCCCTTTTGCATATCATGCAATAGAGAATCCTATAGCAATCATCAGTTGAATGATTGGTATAGTGACAGAGTTCACACTTAAGTTGTGGCTTTTGAATAGGCTTGGGCCTGAGTGATTTTGACGAGCCAGTACTCTGAACTTTGGGTTTAGAATCTTGACTTATTTTAGATGAATCAACTGATTTAGATGACTCAGCCTTTTGAATCTTTGAATTTGATTCTTGAGTCTTTTGGTCCGAGTTGATCTTTTCATCTATTAACATCTAAACGAGTTTGGTTAATTCATTTAACTTTGATTCTTGTTCAGTGTCTTTGACTTCAGTAGGAACTGAAGGTGTGGTTTGCTTAGATTCACTAACAGTGACAGTTCCTGAAACACTTTCGTTAGAAGAATCATGTGTTTCAAGCTTTGTGTGTTTCATGATACCTAAGCCTGGTATTTCTTTTGGAGAGTGGGGTTGAAAGGTCAATGACATTACCTCTGAGCTTGGTGAAGCTCCCTGAAGAATTTTCAGGGGAGGTAGTGGAGTAAGGAGTTTAGCTTCAGAATCCTTGGATGATTCAGGGGTATTTGAAGTTTCAAGAGACTCATTGACAGTTTGACTTTTAGGGACTAGAAATCTTCCAGTATTAAAGTTTGGAAGTTTGCTGTCAGGATTGAGTCTCTCAACCTAGTCTTTGGTTTTTGGAACCATTTCTTGGTCATACCCTATGGAAGCAGGAACGGAAAGATTTTCATTTTCATTCATTTTAGATGATGACTCAATGAGTAATTCACCACCAAGAACTTTCTTCTTTTGGTGAAGAATTTGCTCACTGATGCATTGACTAACCTTTTTTGAGCTAGTTAGCCAGTTTTCATTGATCTTTTTCTCCTCTTTGAGTTGTTCTTGAAGAGCATGATTTAACTTTGTAAGTTTAGTGTTTTGAATTTGAAAAGTGACAGCATCAAGCTTGGCTTGTTTTAAGATTAGCAATTCATCAATCGTTGCTCTTTAACAAACTTAAGATCAATGTTTATATACTTTAGATAATTTTGCCAATCGACATCTTCATCCATAGAGAGAAGAGTGTTTACCTTTCTTATAGTGATGTCGACCCATTCACCATTACGAGCATGACTCTTTCCAACAGTGAGCTCATCATCAGCTAGAGCCATCGGTACCTTGACCCGAGTAACTTCTTCCTCATCAGAAACCTCTTCCTCATCCCAATCAAAGGTTTCAGCGACTAAACCTTTGTTCTTTGGTTGGAAGGTCTTTGGGTTCTGAGGACTTGAGGGACTTGCCTCAAGGAGTGAAAGCTTAGCTTTCATCTTCTTGTACTCAGCCTTGTAATCTTCTGAAACTTTGGACCAGCTTGATTATTTGAGTTAGAAGAAGACTGAATAAGTTTTGGAGTAAAATTTGGTTGAAAGCCTTTAGACACTGATGAGTAATTATTCACTGGTGATTTGTAAGAAGGTTCTGACGTTTTAGAAAAGCAGTCTCTTGCAAAATGACCTTTGTTGCCACATTTGTAACATTCAGTGTTTTCATTTGCCTTTTGACCTGAGAAATTGTTTCTTCTTTTTATAAAACGTTTTGAGTTTTCAAGAAGGGCTCTTTCATGATACTCAATATCTAAGTCTCTTAGATACTCCTCACTAGTCCTTTCATCTATTTCATCATCAGAATTTTCTTGGAAATCCTGAATGACATTGTTAGAGAAAAAGGCAGTAGAAATTGGAGTGCTTGAGGGAGTAGTAATGGGGCCTTTTAGTGTCAGAAATACTACGTTGGATTAGGTAGTCTTCATAGACCACCCTTCCATAGATATCTGCCAAGGTCAAGGGTTGAGTATGATTGGTATTTCTCAGTCACTGAGAGGGAAGGTAGCCACTTCTCAGGGGAGGACTGTTACGGAAAACCAACATTTGCTTTTCGTGTTTAGAGAGGTTAACACCATCATTGGCAAGCTCATTGAGTAGGGTCTTATAGCAGGTGTAGGTCTGTGAGAGACTTTCAGTGGACTTTGCCTTGAAAGTTTGATACTCAGGTTTGAGATCCATGATCTTATTTTCCTTGGTATCTGAGGGACCTTCAACAGTTGTGAACTAAGTCCAGTCCATGTTCGTTCGCTAAAACTGCAAAACTAATGACTGATTCCATTATGTCATCTGGTAGACATGACATAATGATGCTTTTAAGGCGCTGGTCTTGAACGACCACCCTCCTCTCATCTGGGGTCCATTGGGACTCAGGCTTAGCATCACCATCAGCTGTTTTTGGCTGAAATGGACCATCCTTAATACATTTTAAGTAATAGGGTTCCATTCCCGCTAAGTAGCAAAGCATTCGCTTTTTCCACTTATTAAATTTTCCCGGCTCTAGTTTAGGAGCAATAGCAGCATAGCTACCTCCCTTTTTGTCAACTAGCTGGGGTACATCATTTACTGCAGCCATTTAAGGATCTAGGTTTTAAAAACTTAAGTAAATTAGTGTTAAGTAAGTTTTACAAACCTGAGGCTCTGATACCACTTGTTGTTCCCACTTAGTTAGTGAACAATAACTACAAAGTTATCATTAACTAACTCATGGCTAGCAAGTAAAGTAAACAATTTGTTCTTTGAAAAGATTTGTGTACGTAAATATAACTAATAAGTAAAAGACACAAAAATAACTTTTCAACGTTTAACTCTTTTTATTAAGAATTATACCCCATTGTATGCGGAACTACAATGGGGATTGAATGACAATGTGTGTGTGTGATCTCCTCACTAATAACTTTGCATAAACCTAAAGTGTTATGCAAAGTTAACTACTATGCTAACCAACTGAGCTTGCTTAGGGACTTAGTAGATTTGGAGGAGTAGATGTGTGTTTGTGAAAGATACGACTTTAAATGCACAAACTTGACATCTACTCCATTACAAGAGTTCTATTTATACTACTTAGGAAAGGTTACACCTACATGGGTGTTGAGCACTTATCTTAGACCTGATAGGTTAGTACATTTATACTGCTTTGTCCCTATCATGATATCTATTCTAAGTATGTGACAAATGCTCTTTCCAAGTTCAGTTCCTGACACTGAACTTGTCTTATACCTTCTTCAGGATAAGTTGAATTTACGAGATAAGAGCTTAAACTTATCTACTTTCAAATTATCCCGCCTATTCTTCAGTCTCTTGTCTTCAGGGTCTTCTAGTTGTTGGAGATCGTATGGGGTTCAGTGAGTCTATTGCCACAACTCACTAAACCCATCACCTTCTTCTTTGGCTCAAACTTCATTCACTAAGAACCGCCTCACTGAATGCTAGAGTCTTTCTTATAGACTCAGGCTGAGAATCCTGAAGGTAACTCACTGAGTGACTATTCACTCAGTGACCTTGACATGTTAAAGGTTATTTACACTTAGGTTTTATTGTATTCAAATCCTAAGTGAAAGATCATTGGGCACTGAATTGGCCCAACACGTTTATGTTGAGAAGAAGCCATTGTTCTTTGTATCTTCAAATTTTCAGTAAAAATTCGTGTGTAGGTTATGAGTTTGTTATAGAAGTTGAATATTGTTTCTTAAAAGTTGGTTTGTTTAGAGGGAGGGAAATAATGGGTTTGATTTATATAGACAAATGATGGTTATAAAATGCATGGGATACAAAAGTTATAAAATACACCCTTTTGTTTATAAGTTGTTGACCAAGGGTCAACTTTTAGCTAGTGTAATTTTAATTAGTGGACTAGTGTTAAATCATTTAGAAATCTTAATCACTGTAAAGTTATAAAATATACCCTTTTGTAGATAACTTGCTTAATGCATGTATTGGCATACTTTGTAGTTTATTAAATTATAACATCTTTAATCTTTCTATTTCTTTAGAAAGGCAAATCTTACACACTCACATATCACCAATTAGGTATTTTGGTTGTTGAAATATGTGCATGATGATGTAGATGATGAGATGCACGATGCTGAAACTGTTGAGACTGGGAAAGATAAGGATGAAATGATTGTTGCAGCTGAAGCTGACGTAGAAGAGACTGCAGAAGAAAGGGTTGATAATGAGCTAGCTGGGAATAAAGTAGCCACTACGGATCAAGCCAAAGGAATTACTAAACTTCCTCTAACAACCTTCAGTGAATCTATATCCTCTGGGTTTGGTAATCAATCCCTTACTCACTCTTCTAATATCTCATTGACTGGAACTATGAAGGATACTACAGATGTAGAAATTGACTCTTTGATGGACGTTCAAATCCAACAAGAGACACCGCATATCCAGTCTCCATCAGTACTTAATGTACTCATTCCAGTGATTCCTGAACCCCCAGTTCTTTCACCTATTCTAGAAATCCCAACTGAAACTCCAGTTACAATAGCTCTTTCATCTCCTCCTATTATCACCACCATCTCACTAGTGCAACAACAACACCAATCTCTACACCACCAATCACCACCGAAGCTCCAACTTTCACAACCGCAATTCCAGAAACACCAACAATCACCACTGCTACACTTACTGCTGTTCAGTTAAGAGTTGCATAATTGGAAAAGGAGGTCTCTGAGCTTAAACAAGTTGATCACTCTACAAAATTTCTTGCTTTCATACAATCTCAAGTTCCATCAGTTGTGAATGCCTATCTTGGCACAAGTCTAGGAGATTCACTCCAAAAGGTACTTCGGTCACATACAACATAACTTAAAAAAGAATTTTCTAGGAAGAAGGATTACAAGGATGTTATTGAAGAGTCGGTGCATGCTAACGTTATCAATGAAGTTAAGAATTTCCCGCCAAGTTTCTACTAAAGGCAGTAAAAGAAGCACTTGAGAAACTTTCGGAATGCATTACTTCAATCCACATCTCAAGAACAATGCAGTCCATTAGAATCTGCTAAGTCCTCTTTTGAAAAAGAACTGAAGAATAAACTCTATATAAAACGCATGAAATTCAATCTCACTTTATCTGACACACTATCAAACTATTGAGTGCAGCTAACAATTGTCAATTAAAACTTGATGACAACAATTCAACAAGAGGTTGCAATCTGATACAGTTCTTACGAAAATAGACCGTTGGAATGAGTCAAGAAGAAGACCATCCGTACAGGACCAAAACCATGGTAAGAAGACTAAGAGGAGAAGAACCAAAGAGTCAGAGTCATCTAAGAAGGCATCCACCACCAAGGAAACCTCCAAAGGTAAAGCTCCTACCAAAGGTTCTAAAGCCAGCAAGTCTGCAATAGCAGAGGAATTGGTTTGAATAAACCAATTACTAAGGTGGGTATTGGATTAACTGTTAACACTGCAGCTGAAGATTTGGTTCATGATGTTGATCAACCACAAGATGCTTCAGAACAAAAAATAGACAAGACTCCCAAATACAATTGGTTCACACAACCTTTAAGGCCTCCTACTCTTGATCCTGAATGGAATACAGTCTAAGTAGTAAATGATGCACCTGAGGAACAACTGGTAAAATGTATCTTCTATCTATTGCTGATAATGACCACATTTTATGCACCTTATGGCTATCAGAATTATTTCTCCAAGTTGCTATGCATCGACTCAAGATAGACAATCTTACCAAAGACACTTAGTAGGCCATCCAACCAGCTATTGAAAGGCACTTGTGAAAGCAGCATTGAGCTCGAGTATAACATGGAAAAGTGCTTCAAAGCTTTGACAGACAAACTTGATTGGAACAATCCAAAAGGAGATCGTTACCCCTTTAACCTGACCAAACCTCTTCCCTTGAAAGGCCATCCAGGTCATCTAACCGTTGTTACAAAATACTTCTTCAACAACGATCTTGAATTTCTGAAATCATCAGATCCAGAAAAGAAGTACACTACGTCTATCATGAAGACAAAAGTAGCACGATATAAGATAGTGGGAATTGAAGACTTGGTTCCTAAGCTTTGGAGTGCTACAAAAGTAGGGTATGACAAAGATGTTGAAAAGGAAATCAAATACTTGGGTCCCAAGCGTCAACTATGGTATAGATCTCAGATAAACAAATTCTCCAAGCACAATGTCTACTCCACTCAGAAAATTCTCAGTGTGATTAGTGTAAAAGTTGAGAAACTGCATGGTTATGGTCACTTGGAAGAGATAGTGGTGAGAAGAGCTGGTCGACAGAAATACACGTTTAAAGAAGGTGACTTCATCAACCTACACCTGAACGACATTGAGGACATGCTTCTTCTTGCTGTTCAACACAAGCTATTCCAACTTGACGGCAGTGATATTGTTGACTTTACTATGGCTCTGCGCATGTTCACGAGAAGTCTTATCATCAAAAGACGAGTCGAGGATGTTCAGCTTGGTATAGAAAGTTACCAAAAGAAGCTCAATCTCACCAAACCTCAAAAGACCTTTCCTGGAATTAAAGTCAAATAATTGTACACATCATCATTTGACCCACCAAGGTTAATTTATGAAGATCTACGCAAACATAAAAGAGTGATGCGGGTTAATGAGCTTTACAAGTTCTCAAACAGGACACTCAAGACTGTTCGTGACAAAATTCATCACAGGCAACTCAACTTTCGTCTCGGGTACAACAAAGCCATGCCAAGAAGAAAATGGTATGCCATGGATAAAAGAAGGACGAGTCTCATGGTGGAGTTGATTGAAAAGTAGTTGCATGAAAGGCGGATCATCAGGAAGTTGGAAAGATTGGTTGGTGCCAGGAAGCTCGAGATGGACTATAGAGTGATGACACGAACTGAATAATTGTCAAGTCTAATCTCAAATCATATCTTGTGAATAAAGTGAATATGTAGTATAGACTAGTATCATAGGCAAGTATATATAGTGTTGTAAATAAAGTGAATATGTAGTATTGAGGGGAGCATTAAAATGTTCCTAATAAGGCTTGTGAATAATCAAAACATTTCTCTCCCAAAACAGTTTTCAACATATTTGAATCAATTGATACCCAAAATATTAAGAGATTTTACATTTTTGATAAGGGGAGAAAATGTAATTAAAATATGCAACGATTAAATGTGATCTTATGGACTCAAGTACGAACTCCACCCTTCATGTGCTAAACGTTTTTGAATATCAATGCACATGTTGAGGGGGGCATTTCTGAAAAGGCAAAACTATCAAGGTACTAAAGTTTTGATATCTATATCACAAGTACCTTGATTGAGTTTTCAAACGGTTTTAAGGCAATGAGAACAATACTAAAGACCGACCATGTATTTAATTTTATTGAAGTTATAAGGTGGTTAAGGTTAGGTATTCGTTCCCATGATCCAGTCAGAACTGGAGGGATCTACCCAGGGACATTTCAATAGTTAAATTAGAAATTCCTTAGGTATGATATGTAAAAAGGAGTAGAGTGAGAAAAGGGAATGATGTCGACTGAGACAAAACTAGCACTGGAATAAACCCAACAAGTTGTTAGTTATAAAGTCTCGGTAAGCATTGAATGGGTTGAAAAATGAAAAAGAAATGTAAGGATAAAGCGTGAAAAGAAAGAAGCCCTCCATACACTTAGGCAGAAACCGGGTCAATACATATGTTATCAGAAACACTAAGTTGTTGTCTGGTATTGAAGATATTCATCATGGACCTAGTGATGCAATGCACAACCCTCCCTAGCCACTCAAGGTCTCTCAACAGACTCTTGTTTCATTTCTCACTGAGATAAACGCATTTCTATAGACTTTCTCACTCCGAGTTAGTTGATATTGAAAAGGTGGCAGTCAGCTCCAGCCTCCGATTACTAAAACCAAAATGCACTATCGAGTCTAGAGCCATAGAAAGATCATCCATAAATCTCACTAGGACACTCATCCAAAATATACTTGTCATTCATATACTATGAAGACAAGTAATATCTTAAGAGTCCTACGCATTATCCTTTTGATATTGCCAAAATATTAGAGTGATACTCAAGTATTCACAGTGACAATGGAAATCCTTCCAGAGCAAACATCAAACAAGCTTTGCGGTAGTTGACTTGTGAGATCCTATAAGGATCAAACTTGTGACACTAGATATCGGATTGGTCCAGAATATGAATTGGCGATTGACGAATTTTGAAATGCTTAAAACTCTCGATGTGTTACAAAACCACTTGAGCAAGTGACACATCGATTGATTTTCAAATCAATTTTCTTTTCAATCGGTGAGATAGTAACTCACTGGTTCACTCATATCATGTTGTCTGCTTTGAGACGCTCCTGTATTGAGAACGGCTAGTGTAGCTGCGAAACCCTGTCAAGGAGATTCTTTTGAATTCTACCTGATCACATGCAGTATTTATACTGATCAACGGGGAACCGTAGTTATTGCAACCGTATTCAAAGAAAGTGAACAAATACTCTTTCGTCTATATATGTTGTTTATCACTAACCTAAACCTGCAGGTTATCCCGATGATGACGTACTCTGTACTAGTGAAGTCGAATCCATAGCCACATGTTCATACTCGACCAATAATTATAAAGACATGATGAAAGCTCAAGTACATGTTACTTAAGTCTTTCGCAACTCTCATACTCAAATATCTTCCTTGAAGTGTTAAAGTGTTCAAGAAAAGCATTGCAAGGGAGATTGTTCGATAGCTTTCAAGATAAAAAAAAATGAGCATGTCGGTTCAAAAGTCACAAGATCACAAGAAGGCAATAGATTACAAGATGATGAAAAGAGATTATGCTTTGTTGATGATCTCAATAAGCTCAAGATCACATACAAGTCAAGCTAAAGGAACAAGCTCAAGCCTAAAGTCTTAAGATCACTACATCAAGTTTACAAGATAAAGATCAAGTAATCAAGTTTATGAGCAAAGACCGAAGACACTCATAGAATGCTAAGCTTAAGTTTTTGTAAATTGGAGTGACCTCCCTTAGGGGGAGATTGTTAGAAATACGAAAAAGTATCGGTCACTGCCAATATATCGTTAAGTAGCTCGTAGTGTAATATTTGTAACTTAGCTAAGCTAACCGGGTCAACATAAGATACCCCTTATGTTGACCGGCCTTTGTAAGGGTATAAATACCCTCTCCATACTATGAAGAGGGTTTGTTGTCTCATTTTATTATTACACGTTTCTTCTTTTCTCTATATAAGTGTTTCAACCCTCCTCTTTCTCTCTCTAGGATTTTTTTATCTTTCTACTTAGTCATTTGTTAAGTGATTTGATACTTCTACATATAACCATATACTAATGTATGACTTGCTAACCAAGATTATGCAATAATGTAACATAATCTACGATAATATGGAATTAAACTGAACTAATTACTCTTCAACCCTTATGTGCTAATTAATTGCCGAATGGTTCTTGCTATTTGGAATGTCATTTATACCACTTTCCCCATCTTCTTGGGAATGATGTACTTCCTAGATTCGTATCAATACCTCATTCCCTGGAAGACGGGGAAAGCGGTATAAAAGTCAATCCAAACAGCAAGGACCATTCAACAATTAATTAGGAAGAATAATTAATTTTGTTAAATTCCATATTATCGTAGATTATGTTATCTTATTTCATATTATTTGTTAGCAAGTAAGACATTCATATAGATAGTTATAGATTATCGATGTTAGGGTTTATAAAGAGCTTTGTGAAGTCTTTCACCTCGGAGAGCCCTACATCTCATATTAGCAGGAACTTTATTATCCTTCTTTGTTTGCTTTGTTTATTCAGAACATGTGCTAATTGATTCGTACCATGATAATCTATGAAATGGTTGTGATCTACAGGAACTCGTGTGGAAAACCAGATATGTGCAAAAATGCAACATCACATGTAGCTTGTAGAGCGATTCTTGACCATTGACCACCGACCTGAGTCAAATAAATTCCTCCTATCACAACACCTAAATGAGACAACATAGAAAAAAAATTCAAAATCAATGTACCTTTTTATTAAATTAGATTATAAATAGTTTGTTAAGTTATATATACTCTTTTATAAAAGAAGGATATTCCCAACCATGAGTATATATAGCTTAAACTAAAATAACTAAATTTACATTATACTAATATACTTTTGAAATTTTGAATGTCATAAAAATTAAAAATCTTTAAGCTTTCACAGTTCCAAAAGATATTTGAAATTTTCAATATAATTCAAACTTAAAGGTTAGATATTTTTAGCCTTTTATATTCAAAATATTTAAAAGTTCAAAATTTTAAGCTTTAATATTTTGAATTTCAAAAGTTTAGACTATTACAATGTTAAAATGTCAAAACTTTAAAAAACTTCAAAAGATTTTTGTTTTAAATAAGATCTAAAAAATCAAATTCCAAATGATCAAGTGGTTTTACACATTTAAAATATTTTTTTAATCGAATTTTATAAAATTGTTAAACTTTATAATATTTAAAAAAAATATTTTTCAATTTTCAAAAAATTACATACTTCTAAGTTGAAAATTTCAAAATTTATATATATTTAAAATTTCAAACATTTTCGAGATATTTCAAATTTTAAAAATCTTCAAAATATATTAAATTAATTTATTTCAAACCTCATAAACTGTAAAAAGATTTAAACACTTAGAATAGTTCAAGCTTTAAAAGTTCAAAATTCTAAAAAAACTTTCAAAATATTTCAAATTTCAATAATTTCAACTTTTAAAATATATCAAAATAATATCCAAAGTTTTACACTTTTATAGTTTCTAAAATTTCAAAATATCAAAAAAATTTACACCTTTAAAATATGTCTTAACTTCAAAAACTTGGAAATTTTTAAAACATGTAGATTATAAAAAAATATTACTAATTTCATAATGTCAAAACTTTTACATTTATCAAATTGTCTAAAATATTTACGAAACAATCTTTATCAACTATATATAACAAGTTAATGCCATATTAAAAATTCACACATAAAAGTAAATAAGTAGATCCACTTAAATAAAAAAAAAGTTATTACAAAATTATATACATTTTATAGCAAAACTTTAATAAATTTAATAAATAATTTAAATAAATTTTATAACAAAATTTACATACATTTCATAACAAATTTACAGCATAAACTTTATAGCGAAATTTGCACAATAAGATTTAACAAATCTACATAATAAACTTTATAACTAAGTTTACACTATGAACTTATAAAAAAAATTCAAAAGTAAACTTCATAACAAAATTTACACTATAACTTTTGTAACAAATCTAGACAATAAACTTTATAGCAAAATTTACACAATAAACGGTATAACAAAATTTACACCATAAACTTTATAACAAAATTTACATGCTCCCTGTGTCTCAAATTTATTATTCATGTTTGTTTTTCGAGTTGTCATAAATTAATTTCCACTTCCAAAACTAAATAGTGAATGTAGATCGATTTTATTATATTACCCTACACTTGATGGTATTATTACAAGTATAAAAAAGCTATAAATTAATTATTTAATGCAAAAAGTAAAAAAAAATATGTTGTAGTGATGATGAGTTTGTTTTATGTGGTTAACAATTATTTTGGCACGAAAAGAGTTAAAAACTTTATAACAAATTTTACACAATAAACTTTATATGTAGTAACAAATATTAACAACTTTAAAAATTAAGCGACAAGGACTGCAACAACTATTTTCAGCGGCGACAGTGACTATGACAATAAAGTATCAAAACTGTTACAAAAACTCAAATCTATAAATGATATCTATAGATATACAAAACAAAATCTTCAAAACTTGATAAATATACATAAATATATTACAAAACAAATAATACCTCAAAACTTGAACACCCCTTTTGGTGATCGTCGGTCTTAGTGGTATAGTGGAGTTGTGGGTTTCGATAGTGGTGGGTTTTGGTGATGGTCGGTTTGGCGGTGATGGTGTTTGTGTGGTGATGGTGGTAGATGATGTTTGTGAAAGAGATGGGAGCGTTTTTATATTGTGATATGAGATTGTTTTGTGTGCGTGTTTTTGTGTAGTGTGTTTTGTTTTGAGGTGAAAGAAATAAAATGAAGGTAAATGAGACAGGAGGATGGGTGGTTGTAGGGCATTTAATGGATGAATAAGTTTTGTAGGTATAGAGAGTAAATATGGATGACAAATAATTTACAAGTTTGATTTAAAATGGCGAAAGGCAGGTTGTATTTAAATGGGTATGAGTTTTGCCGTTTTGGTGTTGTTTGTTTAATTTGAGTTTTTATGTATTGTTATATATAAACTTATCATCTACAAGAAAAAAATATGTGTTCCTTTGCTTTTGAAGTACTTCTTTATGTTTTTTATCTGTTCTTTTGCACTAGAATGTTTAGTCTGTCTTTTATTAACCAACACAAGAAACCAAACTTACCAATCAACACCCACTTAACCCTTATTTCGTTATTAAATCAGTTTTTTTAATAAACCACAACTAATTTCCAATCAGAAAAATGAGTTCAAGGCCATATACAAATATCTATGATTTTTCTCAAAACAAATCATCTAAGCATATAGATATACAATCAAACAGTACCCAAGATCTAAATTTTAACATCCCACATAAAATCAAGAAGCACTCATAATGTATTATCATAACAAGAACAAATTCATACTCAAAACATAATACAATTTCATAAGTTCCTAAACCAGATCACATCTTCTGATCAGATAAACTTGCAAGACCTTCAAACTAATGTAACCAATATCCAAAAGACCATATCTCTAAGTGAAATGACCAAAATGCCCACTATCAAGATCGGCCAACAAAAAAAGAAGACATTGGTAAGAGATAGCCAAGGGATGAAGTTTCTAGTAATAGTGAGGAACACCAAATTGGAAGCAACAAAGTTGGTTATGGCATCGTATGTGATTCAATATGTGAGAGGATATCAGAAGGGATGTTAGAGTTGGGATATAACAGAAGTGCAAAAAGGTGTAAAGAGAAATGGAGAAGTGGTCTTTGGATTCGAGAACTTGTCCTTATTATCACGAATTAAGCAAATTGTAAAACCAAGAGAAGCAAGCTTCATTGTCCAACTCACCTGGACTATCCTCTAAGGAGTAAGAAAATTGCATGGTCGCCAAAATTTTGCCGGACAACTGAGAGCAATGATATAAGGGCATCCCCTATGGTGGTTTATGAAAAGATTTATAAAATTATGAAGAGGTTTAAAAACTTGTAAACCATAGTGAACACCTATTTCAAGCTTGTGTGGCATGAAGAGGTCTTGGATATTAGATATTTTCATAATTTAATGCACTTGAATATGTAAGATGTTTATGAAACTTGAAAAGGTTTATACATAGTGGGGATAGATTTATAAAATTAAAAGGTCTATAAATTAATATCATAACACAATTATAAACTTTTAGAAAGGTTTACCATAGTGGATGCTCTAATCAACTCATTATGTTTGAAGGTGAAGCCTAATAATAACTAGACTCCTACATGTTCGCCTTTTGTGTAATTTATAAAAAGAGTTAAGTGCATTTTTTGTTCTTATGGTTTGGTGCGTTTTTTACTTTTGGTCCAAAATTAAAAAAAGTTTTGGTTTTGGTCTAAAAAGCATAGTTTCGTTTAACTTTCAGTCCAATTCCGTTAACCCCGTCAATTTGACTAGTTTGATTGTATAAAATGACTGTAATACCTTTGTTTTGATAATAAAAATGACTAAAGTACCCTTCATTCATTCATTTTTTTTCTTTTTCTATTATTATTATTATTTTATTTTTATTTTTATTTTTATTATAATAAATCATTTTATTAAGAAACAAGAGATTTACAATAAATTATTAGTATGAGTAGGGATCCAGTGAGAAGTAAATTAAAATAAAAAGTGGTGAGAAGTGACTAAAACCATACATTTGATATGCAACGACTTGCATTAGATGCATTTTTATTCATTTAGATGCACCATTTTGAGTTTCGAACGTTAATTTGATGCGTAGATGGTGCAAATTGATTTTCATGATTTTGGCACATGCAGAGGAACAAAAAACATGAGAAAAAATAAAATGCATATAATATACGTATATGCATATAATTAAAAGCTAGAAAACACATTATGATGTGTTATAATGCATCTAAGATTATAGAGATACATCTAATTTAAGTCGGTGCATCTCGAATATGCGATTATAGTTACTTCTTATCCTTCTTATTTTAAGAAAACTTATTTGATCCTAACTCTAGTATTATTATTTTTATTATTTCTTTTAACCATTTAAGCAAATCCCAAACACACATCTAAGTTTTTAGACAAGTTAGTTTGACAAATAAGCAAATCCCAAACGAAAATCGCATCAATCTATTTTCACAAAACCCCTTTAATCAAACTGGTATAATCCATCGGGGAACCACCCATCACTCCATCAACATTCATTCTATTAAACAACCCAACATCAACAACAATTTCACCCACCTGAATATGTCCTCTAATTTCATTTTTTAACCGATTTTGAAACATGACATATACATTTACAGTGATCTTCCACAAATCTGAACCAAGAACTTGCAAACCACAAATCCACAAACTTGTCAAAAACCACCGAACTGGAAACAACGACCACCGCTATGATTCACACGACCCCAAAACAGACCTGATAACAATACTATAATGATCTCACAATGGCACAACCGATTTTCAAACAATATAACACAAAGCTCACACCTATCTATATTATGAATAACACTTAACCAAGAATCAACCCAAGTACGAAAAAAAATCAATCAATCCGAGTTGGAACATAAAAATAGATCTAATTTTGATGGTGGTCGGAGGTGGCCGACAGAGAAAGAGAAAGAAGGAGGAGGTTGTGATGGGCGACGGCGGTGGTGGTGGGTGTTATATCTGGCAGTGGCGGTGGGTGTTGGTAGCCAGTGGTGGTTGTCAGGAAGGGATTAAGAATCAAGGAGTGGAGAGGTTGTATGTTTTTGTGTGTTGGTGTTTGTAGATCTGAGATCATAGTTTAGTGTGTGTGTTTTTGTGGTTAGTGTATGTGTGTTTTTTTATGGTGAAAAATGTTAATGAAAAAAAAAATGTACAACAAAAAAGAGATAGTATGAGTTTGTGGGTCTCATCGGTTATTCTAATAGAATATAATTAAAAGACGAGAATACTTTCTTATTTAACAGTCAAACAGTCAAAAATTGACGTAGTAAACGAAACTGGACTAAAAATGAAACGAAAATATGTCTTTTGGACCAAAACCAAAACTTTTTTAATTTTAGACCAAAAGTGAAAAACGCACCAAACCACAAGGACCAAAAATATACTTAACTCAATAATTAATTAAAATCAAATGTGATGAATTAAGGTGAAATGAAAGTTTTGATTATATACTGTAATATGTTATTGTTTTTTTTCGTATTGTTTTTTTATTTTCGTATTGTATTTTTATTTTCCGTATTTGTAATTTTTATTTTATGAAATGAATTTTAATTTGTGTGAAAAATGGAAAAGAAAATAAAATTGTGAGTGGGTGGGGCCCAAATGAAGAGGAGAAGAAATGTCATGAGTGAAGGGGTGTTTTTTTGTGTTGTGTTGAAATGAGGTGGTGCTGAGGTGACAGCAATGGGGCCCAAATGAAGAGGCAAAGCCTCTTCACTACACCTTTTGCTCTTATTGGCACCCCACTTTACGACCATTAGAGGGGGCTCGGATGGGTGTGCAATAGGTGCCGTCGCACAAGACCTTCACTTAAAAAAGACCACATGTTTATTAGTTTTGCATATAAATACGTATAACATAAAACATATATGAGCCATATAATTCAAGTTTATATGCAATATCACTTTATTTACCAGTGTAATAGGTTTTTTTATTGTTATTGCCTAGGGCCATCAAAAACCACGAGACGGCCTTGACGACCATTGTCATAAATTTATCAGCAATCACGATTTTTGACGTAGCAAAAGGCCCATTTAGAGTGCCCTTGTACCATTTTTGTTTCGTCACCTAATTCCCATTTTTTCAAGGTTTTGCATTTCAACATTTATACCTTAATTAAGCAAATAAAATGAGGATGCAGTGACCAGTAGCTTGCACATTATGGGAGTACACAAACGGTATCAATTAGAGTAAGGAGTGTCATGAAGAGATATATCTCTTCATTTGGGTCTCACAGGCTGCGACATCAGCATCTCACCACATTCAAAAATACCCCTTCACTTATAACACACCTCTATCTCCTTACTTTGGCCTCACCACTCATAATTTTATTTTATTTTTCATTTTTCACACAAACATAATTTATTTCATTAAAAATAAAAATACAATACATAAACATAAAAAAACATTCTAAACATTAAAATAAAAAATACGAAACGTAAACAAATTAAAACGATACAAAAACAATATAAACATACAAACATTAAAAAATACGAAACTAAAATTAGCGTCTGGTATTATCTCATTATTTCAGCTTGTTTCATTTCATTGATGCGCTCGTTTTGCCTGGCTTGGGCAACGACGAGGACCCCCGCAAGCGCACCTCTCCCGCGCCCCTCTAACTCAGCTCTTTACACTGCATTATAGCCAGTTCTTTTTTTAATTCGCCTCGTTCGCTTTTTTTCAGCAGCATCACATTTACCTCTATAATCATGAGAAACAAGTGACGATACAGACTCCGATTGACTCCCCCCGGTGCTCCTTCCTGTGCTTCCCCCGGCGCTTGTCGTTTCAACCGATTTTTGCTTTTTCTTAGGCCGTTGTTTACCATCGGGACGCTCTCTTGGATCAGGACCAAACAGCTCTTGGAGATTATCTTCATCAATCGGCTCTGCCGCATTCTATTTGGGGTAATTTTTCAAAATACTCCACACGTGAGGGTATAGAAATTTTTTACCATATCGGTCGATATAAATCGTCTTTGCATTCTCGACCAAGTCAGCATCGCTTTGTCCGCTTTTACGATTTAGATGTTTGTAAATACCGTTAAACCGTTGGCAAGCACCGTGCATCCTGGTCCATTTTCCGGTCATCATATATTTGGTACGAGGAGGAGCTGTTGTTCGCAAGTTGAAATCGCTCATAATCAGGTTCCAATAAATGTCTTCGTGTTGGTCTTTTTCAATATTCACGTCCTACGAGTGCTCGATCCAAGTCTCGGCTAGCAAGATTTCTTCGTTGTTATTCCAACGGGTAATTGATCGCCTTGATGCCATTTCATCATCATCGTCCTTGTCTAAATCGACAACGGGTAGTTTCCCCGTCTTTTTCTGTCTACGCCTACCATCACGGGGATCTTTGGCTTGTGGTACTTTGAATTGTGGTTGTGATGATGGTTGTGGAAAAGATTGTGGTTGTGATGATGGTTGTGGAAAATATTGCGGTTGTGATGATTGTTGTGAAAAAAATTGTGGTTGCGTATTTCTTTGATTCGAGTAATTTTGGAAATCGTATTGTTGATTTTGATGATACGCCAATTGTGAGTGATAAGCTTGATCGGGGGTGACATTTGCGTTTCAAAAGGGGGATACGGTTGCGACGAATTTGAGTTTTGGAAACCTGGGGTTGACGGATTCGATTTGTTCGGAAAAGACGAGTATTGTTGCGGGTTAGAGTTGAGAAGATATGTAAAATAACCCGGTGTTGGTTCATTTGGTGGTTGAGACATTTTTTTTGAGTTAAGTACATTTTTGGTCCTCGTGGTTTGGTGCATTTTCACTTTTGGTCAAAATATCAAAAAAAAGTTTTGGTTTTAGTCCAAACACATAGTTTTGTTCCACTTTCGGTCCTAAAAGACATTGTTTCGTTATCACTTTAGTCCAAAAATACATAGTTTTCGGCTCATTTTAGTCCATTCACGGATTATGAACTTTGGTTCAATTTGTGTACTTAGAATTTCGGATTGTCTTATATTTGTACATATTGAAGGAAAAGCACAAATTTACAAGTTGCTATTTAATTCACTGCAACTTTCGCAATGGATTTGTAACAGACAACTTTGAGTTTTAGTAATAGTGTTGCCACGGTTTTGGCAAAGCAAACAGTCATTAATTTGCACGACAAAAGATAGTGTTTCAGCTAGGCCGTCACAAAAGGGGACCTTATTGTCATCCCACTTTGCGACCATTGTCACAAATTTATCAGCAATCACGGTTTTTGACGTCGCAAAAGGCCCATTCAGAGTGCCCTTATACCTTTTTTGTTTCGTCCCTAATTCCATTTTCTAAGGTTTTGCATAACATTTATACCTTATTTAAGCAAATCACACGAGGCTGCAGTGACCACAAGCAGTATCAATTATCAGTCACAAAACATAGGCATCTCAAACAATGATACTCACAATCTAAAAGGAAATGTTAACATTCACAAAACTTAGCTAACTCAAACCATGATATGCACAATGCAAACATAAATGCTGTAATCATGTTGCGGGCTAATGATGATATGATGACTTTTACTTTGTGCATCATTGGATCAGTTTGTAAACCTAGAACTGGATATTCTCTTCTCGTCTTTTCCTTTGTATATAGTTTCTGATGAAAAAAAACTCACGATGGGCCTTTTGTACACAACAATGAAATCATACTCTACTAAACATAGGATCAGCTACCATGATTGCATGGGCTACTGGTTGACTGGATCCACATCCATTGACTCATCTTCTGAACCTGCAGCTGGTGCCTCATCTCCTGAGTCATTTTCATCGTCACTCGGCTCTTCATCATTTGATTCCTCTTCTGGAACAAGACCCACATCTTCCGGCTTAGCAAATTCTGCACAGAGTTCTTTGCAATCCGAACGATTCAACCACCAATGCATGATCATGCAAGAAATGAAAAAGATTAGTGTCCATAACTTATAAATAACTAAAGCATAAAACTTTGTTTGGTGAAACTTTATTTGTTCCAAATATCAACAGTAAATACTCTAGCACACGATATTTAACGTCCTCTAAATCTCTAATGATAAAGAAGATGGGATCAATCCTGTACTAAAAAAATTGGTTAACTTTGACTTTTGAGGTCAAACAGACTATTCTTCAACTTCAAGAACTGCTACAAATCCATAAGAAAATTTTATGATGCTGTGATTTTATCAGTTCCTATAATAAGAATTTAATCTAAGCTCTATACAGGTTTTAGTTGTAATGAAATGCATCTCAGAATCGATAATGAAAAGTGAATATGACCTAACAAAGTCAACATTAGCCGGTCTATCACGTAATAAAAGATGAGCAATGAGATGTATAAATTCAATTTTAAGCATTCAGTACCTTTGACTTTTGCTTCATACGCCGGTCTATCACGCACAAAAAGAGCTGCAGCATCTGCGTTCAACGGATCTTCGGCATTCGGTTCGTTCAAAAACATTGGAAGGTAGAGTTCAAAAACATTGACCAAGTCTATAAAGAGAAAACGAGTTTATATCAAATTTCTGTGTGGAAAAGTTAATAAGAGAATTTCCGGGTATGATTCTTAAATTCAGCATTTTAATGAAGTTCATATCAAACTTCGTTATTTAACAAGTTGTTTTGTAATCTGAGAATTTTTAATGAGCCAAAAGGAATATGATCAAATTAACACTTTTACCAGTCAGGGGGCTCCACGCCTGATTGAGCACATTTACGCACACCGTACCAGTTCTGGAAAGAGGAGAAATACGCACAATATGTCAGACTTACAAATCGGGCAATCCTTTTAAAAACATAAATATGAAAGAACTCCTAAAGTGACAAAAGAGAACACTTACTCAAAATGAATATTGGGATGGTAAATTTTGGTCGCGAAAGCAATGGATGGAGAGGAAAAGGGGTATTCCTCTGGAAGCTCAACACTTACCTTCCAAACACCTCCTGCGTAAAGACCTGAATATTCACGAAATATATGAAGTTATAAATCTGAAAAAAAAAGTGATGTCATTCTGCAAATATGTCAAATTTAACGTGATTTTAGTAAAGTGTATACAAAGTGGTGCAGCTGCGTAAGGGTAAAGGATGTGTGTTTACAATGAGTATTGCAACTTCAGGTATTGCATTTCTGTTTTAAGGTTTGGGTGAAAGCAAGTATGGTTCTAAATTTTGGACTGATTTGGCGAATTTGCAATTTACACACCTATCTCTAGATTTTGATAAACTGATTATCAGATTTCCATTATACAAGTTTCAATAATCACTTTCGGAACATTCTTTCCACACTAGTATATGAACATTCTTTCCACAATAAGACCCACATTTTGACTTTCTTCAGTCAAATAGACCATATTCAAGTCCATAATTTATTGAAGATAAAGGACATAGATATATAGTCATTCTTATATGGTTTTAACACTGGATCATCAAAAGTCAATAACAAAAGTCAAAGCTAACACAGATTTTATAACTGATTTCTTTCCCGCACTCCGAAAGGAAGCAAATAAATGCAGATGACTTTAAAAAACTAAATGTATAAAGTGCAACCTAAAAAATTCATGCTCTAAGTAGTTGTTTAAAAGAGCATTGAGATACACATTTCTAAGTTAATGATACACCCACAATTAGGAAATGATACACCACAGTTAGGATATTATTATAGTTTATTATATTAGTTTATTATGTTGGTCATTGTTTAGGGAAAGATCTTGTTTTATTTATAGGAGTTATCTTGTGAGTCAACTTGTTAAACAAGTTATTGTCTTTTATTCGGTATAAATACCGAATGGGTTTTATCAATGTAATCAATCAAGTTAAAGAAAAATTCTAGTCTTCTTCTCTATTTTCTTAAGGAGCCCGCACACGCTATAGTGGTGCAAATCTATCTCTTCTTCTTCTTTATATTCTTACGGAGCAAGCACACGCTAAAAGTGGTGCCCTATCTTGATACAACCCCGAACAAATAACATAATTATCACCAGTTTTTCTTATGTATAGTTAGTAATTTCAGAGATATGTGATATTTTTGTTGTGTTTGGCTAGAGATTTGCAACAGCAACAACTGATACTAAATATTCTATTATTTAAGTGTTATGTTTATCGTAAAACCTTAAGCAATAAGCATTTGCAAACCCCTATCTCACATTATGCTATATCTACTTAAGTACTTATCCAAAAACCTCTTAATGTATAACAAATAATCACATTTAAAACACAATTCCAAACACCCCGTAGTGAAAAGGCACATTTAGAACACAATGCGAAACACCTATTCCAGATTATACAAACAATACTCAAATTCAAAAAACAAATCCACATTCAAACATAAAATCAAAAAAAAAACAGTTCCAAACACCCTTAATTTACAGCTAATTGTAGTATCGCAATTCACAATGACAAACACCCGTTGATCAAAAAGACACAGACAAATAATCACTCTTAAAACACAATGCCAAACACCCAAAAATTGACAAACAATACCCAAAATTAGCAACTAACATTCTTTTATAAACCCACATCCAAACATGCAACAACAACAAGTTCACAATAAGAATCATTCAACAAACATAAAAAACTAATAATCACATTTAGAACATGTTATGAATTTATGATCACAGAAATCTGAGAGTCGTGTAAACACTTTCAGATCGAAGTATTTCGATGGTTCTATCGAAATCTTAAATCGGATAAAACTCAGATTATGAAATGAGAATGTGTTTTGATGTTATGAACAAACAGAACCAGAGATTGTGATGATTATATGACCAACAAAACTGATTTTTCAGTTATAACTGCATAGCAGTTAGTTTAACTGCCAAATCGGTTAAATAAAAGGGGTCAAAAAACAAGTCCATATCCGGTAATTTTATTTCCAAGTGCATTTTTTAACATAACACTTTATACCAAATAAAATTTTATTTCCAAGTGCATTTATTTCCAGCCAGGGGCTCTGCCCCTTGGATCCTGCCAGGGCTGCCACCCCTTGGACCCTGCTACCAGGGGCGCTGCCATCCCAGGACCCCCGCATCGGTGAGCTTCGGCCCCAAAATGATAAATCAAAATAACACCAAAACAGTGTGCACTCCGCACAACCCCGACTTGTTGAACATTTATCATGATTACACATTGGTCAACCACTAACATTCTTTTATAAACCCACATCCAAACATGCAACAACAACAAGTTCACAATAAGAATCATTCAACGAACATAAAAAACTAATAATCACATTTAGAACACGATGCCAAACACCCTTTAATTTAAAAATCAACAACTAACAATATGATCAATTGATCATCATCATCAAACTCCAATTTTCAGTCATTAATCATTCTGTTATAAACCGACATTCAAACATAAAATCAAGAACACAATGCCAAACACCCCTTAATGTACAACATTTTAAAAACACAATGCCAAATACCCCATAATCTAACATCATTAAAAAATATTCAAGAAACATAAAAAATAAGTTAAAAGTTACTAGTAAAAGAAACGACTTACTATCAGCAGGTCCATGAAAAAAGACAATGAATTGGTGATTACTTTCATTAATCAATTCCACTTTGTAATCGTTCATCATCCTGAAATAAAGAACAACAACACTTAAAAACAAAAACAGAGTAACACCCACATTTGAAATAAACAAGTAATTACAGCTTCGTTAAGTCGGTATCTCTGCGCTTATTTTGAGAAGAAGCCATTGTTCTTTGTATCTTCAAATTTTCAGTAAAATGGGTTATGAGTTTGTTATGGAAGTTGAATATTGTTTCTTGAAAGTTGGTTTGTTTAGAGGGAGGGAAATGGTTTTGATTTATAGACAGATGATAGTTATAATTTACATGGGATAGAAAAGTTATAAAATACACCCTTTTGTTGATAACTTGTTGACCAAGGGTCAACTTTTAGGGGCCATTTAGTTGGTGAAAAAAGATTTTCAAAAAAGATTGTAGGGTTTGAGGTTCGATTCTCATGAGAGTCATGGCTTTTATGCAAACGCTCGGAATTAATTATTGGTGATTTTGAAGCACGAAGCCAAGTCAATTTCACATCACTAGACCAGTATTCAAATTTCAAAAGATGAGACATAAGATATTCTGATAAGCCTCAACAAGTAGAGGACAAGACTACACGGCTACACAATTGGCCATTGGTTCCTCTACCAACCATTTCCAGCGAAAAGGGTAGACCTACTTCGACATGTAGAAATTTTGAACCGCAACGTAACAAGTATTGGCATACTGCATTAAATTATAGTATCTCTGGTTTTTTCTATTTCCTTAAGAAGGCAAACCTTACATACACACTCGCATTTATAGTATCTCACGATATCTCAGCTGAGATATGAAACCGCAACCCTTTGGTTAGTAGATCACTCACATATCACCAAATCAGGTCTTTTGGTTGTTGAAATATAGTTTTGACTGAATTAAACTGATTTTGTTGTGGTGTCGCAGGTGCAATGACGGTATGGATATGTGGCGGCTGCAAGTGGGGAACACTGACAGTGGTCGATGTTGTGATTGATGGCATTGGCGGTTTTAAGTGTGGTGGAATGAGTGGTCTGAGAGAAGGCTCGGCGATGAAGAAAAAAGGTGAGGAATGAAGGATGTTTACTGGCAGGTAGTTAGGAGGTGAGTGGTGGAGGGGTTTTAGAAGAGGCCCCGAGAGGGTGTTTGGACATCATACCAAATCACCCTTATCTTTAACGGGATACTTAGCGAGTGTTGTCGTTTGGATGTCCTGCAAGGCGAGATCATGTTGCCAACGAAAACAGATCATGTTGACAACGGAAACGGGCTACTGTAATTTCGTCAAATATGTCTTCAATGCATAAAGAACCTGTTAACATAGGGACTACTAGTGTAATTGCCATCATTGGTTGTAACAAGACCAGGTTAATAAGAAAATTTTGGAAGATACAAAGTTTATAGATGCAGAGAATAACTTTTCCATTCTCAGACGAGGTTCCTGGTTACGTATAGACCCAATAACATCTAGGAGGGAGTTCATGAGTTAATTAATACCCATAGGCCAACTATACATAAATCCTTCTTGGTCTTAGTCTTCGCATACAACAAAAACCTTAAATAAGCTGTTCTTCCTGCAAATCACTTACAAGAAGAAATTTAGAGCTATACGGAACATAGCACCCATCTCTCCCAAAGTTGTGAGCGCCTCTGGTTGACTCACCTATCCCTTTCATATTAGCAAACAATGGGAACCTGAAAACATTCAACAAAAGGACAGTCGTCTTCAACCAATTTGCAATTTTGGTCTACTATCCTTCCCTCCCTTTCTTGCCGACGTTTTAATTAAGAAAGACACACACGTAATCTTATGCCTAGAATGACTGCAGTGTGTTTTGCAAGCCTATTAATGGAGACCACACATAAAACGGCCCTCTCCCTTAATGTAGCATAGGTCCTCTTCAATAAATTCACTTCCGTATTTTATATCAAACTCACAATGTCCGGCCCCTTCGGAGCACACAAACTTAGAATCCCATCACATGGTGCGCACATCTCCTGCCCTCTGCGTTGTATCCGCCCCATGGAAGACTTTTACTCCTGCCACTCTCCCGCTTCCCGTTCGGCGATGCTTATCTGAAATGATCAGAAATCCTTTGATCCTTCCCCCCTTTCATATTGTCTATCTCACAAATTTTCTCCACTAGATGTTTCATACTCTTTCACCCTTGGCACTCGCACCCTCCCAATACTGCGTCTAGGTATTCAAGGGTATCTTGTTCTGCACTATGTTGCTCTCAGCAATTATGCCCCTTTTCAGCTCTCTTGTCAAGGGTTTACAGTCGATATCTTTGGAGTACAATGTTAGTCTCGACTACTTAGCTATTTACCACTACTATAGGCGCTCACCCCGCCAGCCGTTCCCTATCCATTCGCTTTTGTGTACGATCTTGGTTCTCTACATCTCAGCTATTTTCTCCTAAATTTTTTCCATGATATCGCAGAAATTAATAACCCATACAATTACTCTAAATATTTCTCAAGCTATGAATTTATAACACAGTTTCTAGTGTAACAGTGATTGGTTCAACTTTATGGATAAGCAAGCAACCATGGTGCTTTAATAGTATATGCTATGTGGAACTATTCAGGGTCATGGTCTTTTATTTTTCCTAAGACTAATGACTAAAAAGTTAAATGAACTTAAAGTTCAGAGCATTCTCTAACTAAGCTTAAAAGATTATCACTGTGAATAAATCACCACACCTTCCAGTTGATTATTGTGTCGTTAATGAAGATATTGCAACCTGCGAATATATTCTTTCCATAAATTCGCACAATACCCTTCTTTACGCAACACCTCTCAATTCTATGTAAGTTATAGAAACTAATATAGTAATTAAAGTCAAAAGTAAAAACAAAAACCTTTAAAGCTTGTAAATTTGGTAAATTGTCACAAAACTGTCACATAAGATAAGGCTATCCAATGCGACATATTCGATCTTTCCCCCCAATGTCACCCCCCCCCCCCCCCCCCCCCCCCCCCCCCCCCCCAACCCCCCCCCTCCAGATAAGGCTACTAGAATTTATTGTAATATTGTTCTATATTACCAGTGTTTTGACAACACCGGTTCGACCCGCCGGGGTCAACCGGCTCTGAACCTCGGTTCGGTTCCGAAAAAACGGGGTCATAATATTACACCGGGTTTCATATTTTCGAAACCCCGGTTTGGACCGCGGGTATTGTAAGTGTCCCGGGTCAACGCCCGGGTCATGTGACACGGTCCGGGCTTTCGATTTTTTCGTATTTTTTATAAATATAACAATAGTTAATTGTATATATTTGCGACCCGTAATTTTAATTTCTACATCGTTAGATTTGTTCAATAACATTAGTCTTTAGGCTTAATATATGAAATATTTCACGATTTATATACATATTTTTTTTCTAATTATTAAATATATATATATATTTATTTTTTTTGGAAAACCGGGTTGACCCGGCGGTCCAACCGGTTGAACCGGTAACCCGGTGACTCGACCGGGTCGATTCAAAACCCGGTTTTTAAAACATCGTATATAACTTAATGCAATAACCAGAACATGCAAATACCTCGCGTGAAACCAGTATGAAAGTCGCACTTGGAGAACCATCTAGCAGGTAGTTTTAAACTTCCATAGACATATCTACTTTCTTTTCTGCTTGCTCATTGAAGTCTACATTTTCTGGATAGATCTTTAACATCTTTAAATTAGTAAATGGAGAAGGTTGACCTGAGATAAGTTTCACAAAAGAAGCTGCACAAAAATGACCCGTTTTTTAAATTACTATATGACTGAATGTTCAGATTGAAAATCTTTGTAAATTGCACGAGCTAAACGTCCAGGGACCAATGTGAATATACCTCAACAATTTCAATGCTTAGCGTAAGAAATTTAGCACTTTGGAGCTGTTGAAGCAGACGAAGCATCCTATGAGCATATGCAGCATCTTCACCGAAAACAACAAGATACACCTTCTCCAAAGAACTGAAACCTTTTGTGAATAGTCGCAAAGGATGATAGCCATTATAGCGAAGTGAAGAAAGGTCGGGTGCAGAAATCTTATATTGAAGATCTTTCTTATAATGTCTTATAGTGAGATTTTTGAGTTGTGGTGCAACCACATTGACACCAATCAAACTCCCAATAACATATATAAGTGTGAGATCAGATAGCAGAGGAAGGCAAATATCTAAAACATCTAATCCCTTAACCTCGACGCTATCTATGATAAGATTCTTCAAGTTTGGACACTCGGAGAAAACACCGGCGGACTGGTCATCATTGCTCTCATTGCACAATGTGACGTTAGCAAGATACAAAGTTGTTAAGGATGGGAGCGACAAAGTTGATGTGGTTGTAAGGGAATGAAATTTACAAAAAGTCTCAAAAGACCTGTCAATTAATTCACTCGTCAGAGTGAGATGTTTGAGAGATTGAGAATTAAAGAGAGAAAGAGGTAACTGAATACGGTTATCAAGCAAGCAGGTAATGCTTAATTGTTGTATATTGTGTGAGAATGCATAGCTCAAAACTTGTTTGACAAACGCTTGGTTAAAATCACCACTAAAACAGAAGTTGATTGAAAACACTTGTACCAGATTATCACGGCGAGACAGTACATTGGGTTTTATATGCGAGAACTTGGGCTAGTAGATGAATCTTTACTGAGACAATCGAGACAGGCATGAAGTCCAAATAATATCTCACATGTAGATGACTCAAAACCTGTTATTCCATACTTAGCACATTTAAGTCCACTCAAAAGATAGAATTTTATGAATAAGATCATTTGGCAAGCTGCTTAATCTATCCACTTGTACATTCGCTCTCTTTGTATCACGTCTACGATCCCTTCTCTTCCCACTATCTTTATACCTTCTCTTTTGACTCCAAAAGCTGCAAATTGGTAAGAGATCAACTATCAGAACATGATATACAAAATCTTGAGAGGGTGTTTCTCTAAGTTTACTTTTTGAGCTTAAGCATAATGATGAGTGTTTGATTAGGGTATGATAAAAGGTGTAAAAAAGGCGTATAAACTTACTTATATAAGCTTGTACGCCACAGAAAAAAGGGCTTATCAACACCCCAAGATGTGTACCTACGTACCTAGTAAGGTTTGGTTTAAGCTCAAAAGTCTAATAAGGTTATCAAAACACCTAATAGGTCCCTAAAAAAGGCTAAAACAAAGACCCTCTAAGATACAAGAGATTTCTTAATTAAATCAAATGCCTATATAAGAGATTGGGACCTTAAGAAAATATTAAACATGAATTGTAAACACAAGGGGTGACCAAACGGTAAGAATACGAAAGTGGAGGTCAAGGGTTCAAATCCAACGGGGAGAAAATTAATCCCCTTGTGGCCACGAGGTTCCGGGCTATGGTAGTCGCCCCGGAATTAGTCGGCTTGCAACACCAAACCCAGGTAAACAAAAAAAGAAAAGAAAAGAAAATATATACATTTAGACAATTACATGTATATTATGTTGAGAGACCTATTAATTAATTAATCATCCCATACTAACTAACAACTAAAATGAACAAACATATCATGGTTTGATAAGTAAAAAAATGCCTAAATAATAAGTTGTTGTTTCATATTCTACGTTTCTTTCTATGACCCGATAGATAGGTATTAGAGGAAGAGTGAAAACATGAATTAAGAATAATCATAATTTATACTTACTGTCAACTTCAGATAACACCAGGAAATTGCAGCGGTAATTGGCTGCGACACGAAGACGGCGGGAAGTGGTAGCGATTAGTGGTCGCGTCGGGTCGGGTCAGGTGGCAAACATCGCATTCGGCGGGAAGTGGTAGCGTTTAGTGGTGGTGTGAGTCACAAAATCAACTTTTTATCATTGTGTTACCATGTTAATTTGGAGTTAATTTAGAGTAAGAGGTGTGGTGGCGATGCAAGCTCGCCACTCCTACGTGGCTTCGTCATTTTGCCCACTACCATATCATCCGTCTTCGTCACGAGCAAAAAACAGGCCCCGTTGCCACCCTCATGACGAGCTCTTTTCTTCTTTTCTTTTTCTTTTCTTCTTTTCTTTGATTTTTAAAAATGAGTTTTTTTTGTGTGTTTGTGTATAAAAGTAATATTTTTTTGTTGTTGCAGCTTGCAGGTTTTGGGGGTGGAGGAGAAATGAAGAAGAAGATGTAGGCCGGTGTTTGTGCATAAAAGTTTTAAGTTAAAGTTTGTTGCAGCTTGCAGTTTTGGGCTTTAATTTTTTTTTTTGGGGCCCAATTTGAATTTCATGGACAAATTAACATGCATATATATATATATATTTTTGTTTCTCATCTTTTTATATAGTTATTTTTTTAAATAAGTAATTTGTATTTTTTATATATAATAAATAAAATAAAATGGTGAGTGGTGGGGCCCAAATGAAGAAGTAAAAGTGTGTTATGAGTGAAGGAGTATTTTTTAGTAGGAGTGAAATGCTGATGTGACAGGCTGTGGGGCCCGTTTCGTTTTGTGGCTTAAGCCACCATACCCCTTACTCTTATAAACATTTTTTTGATAAACCTATATTATCATATTATGTATAAACTTTTAGAAATTTATAAACATCTCCCATAATTTAGATCTGTTAAATTATGAAAATGTTTAATAATATAATTTTTTTTCTTGCCGCACAAGCTTTAAATGATTGTTCACTATACTTTATGATGACGTATAAAGGGTACGTCAGGTTTTTGGGCCTGGCCGTACCATCACATCTGGGCCACGGCCCAATTAAATAAATGATAAGCATATCGGGTCGGAACTAAGCCCAGAACCACAATAGCCACGACCCGATCTAACAAGACGGACGCGGACCGGCCACAGGCCGTTTTCGCATGCCATCCACGGATCAACTAACGTCTATGGAAAGGAATCTGCTTTCGCAGTCACGATTACCACGGACCCTTGCTCGACAAGGGTCCCACTCCGGCCACTACAATTGTAGGCGAAATACTATGAAACCCTAGTACTATACTCCCTTATAAAAGGAGTCCTCTGACACACCAAAATGTACAACTTTCTCACACCTCCTAATACACACACACATATTTCTGACAACATGATTTCTTACTCTCACGCCGGAGTCTAATCGTGGGGTCCGTCCCCACGGTAAGGCTAACGGTTTACATTTATTTGTGCAGGAAATCATCTCAATTACTTCGTTTAGTGCAAGATCTAACCCAATGAGAGCTTGAAGGTCCAGCCCAACAAGCGATCTAAGCCCATCTCACACCCCGTCACATATTTTGTACTAACAAGTTGGCGCCAACCGTGGGACACAGTACACAACTGCGTTTCCTAAAATACTCACCATGAGTGGACCAGCAGAGCTCAATCTTAGCCCACCCACGTCCGCCGTGCGAAACACAGTGAGAAAAGGGAATGAGCAAATCTCGAAAAACCCGAATAGGCCCGCGTCCGACGCAGCCCTTCGGGAGTACTGCTACAAGAGTGTCACAGTTCACCATGAGTGCACAGTTCACCAAGAAAAGGTGCAGCAGGAAAAGCTGAAGGAAGTGAAAGCCCGTCTCAACTTCGAAGGATGCTCAAGAAGAAACTCGAAGGTGCAAGAGGTGTCACCACATTCCGAGTCCAGAACACCAAATGTAGGAGGGGAGCACCGAAGAGGACGAAGGTCCGGACGCTCCCGTAGCGTGTCCAAAAGCCCCGAACGTACTAGCGTCTTTTTCAGGATATGACGTGATAGGTCAGAGTCCCCAAGGCACAGGCCGGGAGGAAAAGAGAGAAGAGACGGAGGAGTGTTAATACAAATAAACCGATAAAACGTTTATTTTATTTTACGATCTTTTCATGTTTTGTTGATAACAACTAGTAAAATCTACATGAAAGTAAAATGCTAAAGTTACTACTTTTCCATTTTTGGCATTACTTTGAATTACAAATAAAATATGCAAAGCCATTATTTACATTATGTATAACATCATCATTTGCAGCATTAGGGAAATATTACAAGATTACACATGATCTCTCAAGATTTTGGAAATCAAAATTTGGATTGTGTTACTTTGTGTCGGTTCTGTTCGACTATACTGGCCGGTTCAGTTCTGCAACAGAACCGGCAGAACCGGGCTACATTAGAATTTTTGGCTATAAATACCAAGCCATTTCTCATGATCACCTCAACCCTTTCCAGCTTAAATACTCTAATCTACTGATCATTCTCTTTATTCTTGCATAGTTTCTTTTAGCATTTTGTAGGTAATTTCCTTCAAAGAATAAATTGCCAAACACCCCTTTTGATCCAAGAATCTTATTTCGCATCTCCATAGCACTTCAAGTTCACATTGCTGAAACTTGTACATCATTAAGTAGTTATAGTTATATTCACCATCATTGTAAATCAAGTGTAGTATTGTTGGGTTGATTCTACCGTGTGAAGAATCCGGTATTTAGCTTTGTAGCGTTAAAGGCATAAGCAACGTTGTGAGGCTTCTCCGCCGGTTAAAGGAGATTGGTGACTAGTGTTTACGAACTCTCGAGTAGGTGACTTGGGGAGTGGAGTAGGGCAAGGAAGGTGTCCTTGTAGCCGAACCACTATAAATACTTGTCTCTCGGTTAAATTCTTCTAACTCTTACTTTACTTGTTTTATATTTCGTTTACCAAACATCAATATCGCGTAAATTTCACATAAGATCATAAAAAAAAATTGAAAAGTACAAGAAAACTATTCAACCCCCCCCCCCCTTTAGTTTTCAACAATTGGTATCAAGAGCGGGTTATCAAAGCTTTTAAAGTATACTGTATTTTAAAACTTTAAAACGATCGTGGATTTGGAAAACTACAAAGAGGGTAAATCTATGCAACGACCACCTCTCTTTGAGGCTAATTGCTTTATATATTGGAAAAACCGTTTTGAAACTTATGTGAAGTCTAAAGATATTGATCTTTGGTACATTATAGTTTACGGTAATTACAAACCCACCATCAAAGAAAAAGATGGCAAGGATGTAATCATTACTTATGAAAAATATGATGAAAACCATAAGAAAATTATTTCCAAAAATGATGAAGCAAAAATGGTCTTATATAATGCCTTACAAAAAAAAGAGTATGAAAGAATTTTTATGTGCGATATGGCTCAAGATATTTGGAAATCTTTAATAATTACCCATCAAGGTAACAAATAAGTTAAGGACAACAAAATAGATTTATTTGTTCAAAAATATAAAAAATTCATTATCTCGAATGATGAAACTATTGATTGTGTTTTTGCTAGATTTAATACTATTATTACATCATTGAAAGCACTTGATGAATCCTTTTCAAGTCGTAATCATGTTAGGAAATTATTGAGGGCTCTTCCCACCAAATGGCGTCCAAAGGTTATGGCAATAGAAGAATCCAAGGACTTATCAACACTACCTCTAGACGAGCTCATCGGCAATCTAAAAGTTTATGAGGTAGTACTTGAAAAGGACTTGGAGGATTCTAAGAGCAAGAAAGAAAAATACAAATCACTTGCTCTCAAAGCAAGAAAATTCCTAAGTGAAGAAGAGGCGACCTCTTCGGATAGCGATGATGAAGATGGCGGTAAGAGATTTCAAAAATTTCTTTAGAAGGAGAGGAAAGTTTGTTCGCCAACCATATGACGACAAAAAGAACTTCCGAAAAGTAAAAGAAGACAAAAAGGAGAAGTATGATCGAAAATGTTTCAAGTGTGGTGATCCAAATCACTTCATTAGTGATTATCCCAAACACTCCTTCAATGATCAAAAGGCCTTCGTTGTTGGATGTTGGAGCGATAGCGGAGATGATTGCAAGAAGGAAGAAATATGTCTCATGACCCTCGACGACAATGAGGTATTATCCGACACTCCTTACTATAGTAGCTCATATTTAGATAATGAATCATGGGAAAATGAATATGATAAACTATGCAAAATTAGTCTTAAGATTATTCAAAAAAGCAAACAACTAAAAGCGAAAAATGAAGAACTAAAAAGGGAAGCTTGCGAACTTAAAGCAAAAAATAGAAGAACTAGAAAGAAACAAAGAAATTAGTCTTGAATGTGAATCATGTGTTGACCTTCAATCTAAAGTTAGCTCACTAACTTTAAAACTAGCTAGTTTTAAAAATAGTAGTTCATCTTTGCAAGAAATGCTTGAAATGCAAAAACCACCAAAAGATAAACATGGATTAGGATACATAGAGGTTATAGCTTCTAGTAGCAGTACTAAAACCAAAAAATTGAGAGGGTGTTTCTCTAAGTTTACTTTTTGAGCTTAAGCGCTATGATAAAAGGTGTAAAAAAGGCGTATAAACTTATATAAGCTTGTATGCCATACAAAAAAGGGGCTTATCAACACCCCCAAGATGTTTACCTACTACATAGTAAGGTTTGGTTTAAGCTCAAAAGTTTAATAAGGTTATCTAAACACCTAATAGGTCCCTAAAAAAAGGCTAAAACAAAGACCCTCTAAGATACAAGAGATTTCTTAATTAACTCAAATGCCTATATAAGAGATGGGACCTTAAGAAAATCATAAACACAAGGGGTGACCAAGCGGTAAGAATACCGGCCTTTGAAAGTGGAGGTCAAGGGTTCGAATCCAACGGGGAGAAAATTAATCCCTTGGCCACGAAGATTCCGGGCTATCCAAAAGGGTAGTCGCCCCATAATTAGTCGGAAACCCAGGGAAACAAAAAAAGAAAAGAAAAGAAAATATATATATTTAGATAATTACATCTATATTATGTTGAGAGACCTATTAATTAATCATCTCATACTAACTAACAACTAAAATGAAGACAAATATGATTATACAAGTGGTTTGATAAGTAAAACAATGACTATATAAAATGTTGTTTCATATGATATGAAGACATGAATTAAGAATAATCATAATACTTACTGTAAACATCAAATAACACCAGGAAAATGCAGCCGGGAGGTGGTAGCGATTAGTGGTGGTGTGTATTAGTCCG
The DNA here is from genome assembly GCA_026074375.1 of Tanacetum coccineum. Lineage (NCBI taxonomy): Eukaryota > Viridiplantae > Streptophyta > Magnoliopsida > Asterales > Asteraceae > Tanacetum > Tanacetum coccineum. Next base: position 10,926 of record BQNB010011356.1, on the reverse strand, counting down.
GTCGGGTCGGGTCGGGTCATGTGGTGGTGTGAGTCACAAAATAAACTTTTTATCATTGTGTTACCATATTAATTTATAAACATTTTTTGATAAACCTGTATTATGTGTAAACTTTTAGAAATTTATAAACATCTCTCATAATTTAGATCTGTTAAATTATGAAAATGTTTAATAATATTAATTTTTCATTCCGCACAAAATGATTGTTCACTATACTTTACAAGTTTTAAGATATCTTTATAATTTTATAAATCTTTTAAGAGGGGTAGAGTGAAGCCGTGGAGGTGGGGATATAGGCAAAAAGGGTGCTATATCGCTACTTTTCTCATGGCATCAGTTTATCACATGGCATCAAAACACATCTCTCTCGTTCAAAAGTGATGTCATAGGCAAAAGTGATGTCATGGCATGTGCTGGTGATGGTGGCGCGAGAGGCTAACAGCCAACAACTGGTATGAGGTTGACACCATTGTGCTCGGCTAGTGCAATGGCGCATGGCTACCAGCCCATTGTACCGACTCTTCTAATAAGCCACTACGATGGATTCCTTGAGGTTTATTGGTTTCGTTAAAGAATCTTCAATGTTATTATTAAAAATTTACTCTATTATAGTGCTAAAAAGAATAATTAAGCAATATACTTGCACTAAAAAAGTCACTCTAATGTATATTGTGTAGTGTGCATATCACATCTCATTACACTAACTTTGCACTAAACCCTTTACGGTAAAAGCCATAAAATACCAACAAACTTTCCAATTCGTCCCGACTTGACCAACGAACTATTTTTCGTCTTAACTACACCAACGTACTTTCAAATATTGTTCCGATATCACCAATATAACCCTAAAATGACTATATTACCCTCGTTGATGACGTATAAAGGGTACGGCAAGTTTTTGGGCCTGGCCGTACCATCACATCTGGGCCACGGCCCAATTAAATAAATGATAAGCATATCGGGCTGGAACTAAGCCCTGAACCACACTAGCCACGACCCGATATAACAAAACGAACGTGAATACAACAAGACGGGCGCGGACCGGCCACAGGCCGTTTTCGCATGCCATCCACGGATCAACTAACGTCTATGGAAAGGAATCCGCGTTCGCAGTCACGATTACTGCGGACCCTTGCCCGACAAGGGTCCCACTCCGGCCACTACAATTGTAGGTGAAATACTATGAAACTCTAGTACTATACTCCCCTATAAAAGGAGTCCTCTGACACACCAAAAGGTACAACTTTCTCACTCCTCCCAATACACACACACATATTTCTGACAACATGATTTCTGTCCCCACGGCAAGGCTAACGGTTTACATTTATTTGTGCAGGAAATCATCTCAATCACTTCGTTTAGTGCAAGATCTAACCCAAGGAGAGCTTGAAGGTCCAGCCCAACAAGCGATCTAAGCCCATCTCACACCCCGTCACATATTTTGTACTAACAAGTTGGCGCCATCCGTGGGACACAGTACACAACTGCGTTTCCTAAAATATTCACCATGAGTGGACCAGCAGAGCTCAATCTCAGCCCACCCACGTCCGTCGTGCGAAACACAGTGAGAAAAGGGAATGAGCAAATCTCGAAAAATCCGAATAGGCCCGCGTCTGACGCATCCCTTCGGGAGTACTGCTACAAGCATTACCATAAGTTGTTACCGATAATAGCTGAAAAGTTCACCAAGAAAAGGTGCAGCAGGAAAAGCTGAAGGAAGTGAAATCCCATCTCAACTTCG
>BQNB010011355.1:38626-81686 GCA_026074375.1 Tanacetum coccineum | reverse complement strand
GTCTTGGATTTGAAAAATATCTTCTAAATCAAACTCTTTCTCATCATTCACCTCTTTTAAGCTAACGTACTTGACATCCTCAAAATCATCGTCATCACTTGAAGTATCATCATTGTTGGAATCAGATAAAATCTCAGAATTATCATTCAAAGCATCAAAAGTAGAAGAATCATCACAAACGGGCACATCACACGTATCATCAGAAATACCCTCAAGCTCACTTGGGATTAGGACAAGGATCTCAATACTAGAAGTAGTGTCAAGATGCTCGTCCCCCATACTTTGAGAGTTATCGGGCTCCTCGATTGGTTCATCTGGTGTGATCGCTTAAGGCCTTCTCCATATAACAGTATACTTATCATTGTCATTATCGAAGAAGAAAAGCGGACGATTCTAGCTTGGACAATTAATATATTCTGAAAACTCTTCACTAATGTTTCGCACATCTTCAAGGAGTTTACTCATCAATTCTTGAATATCCTCTTGTCGATAATGCTTGTCCATCAAAGCATCCTTAATTTTGCCAAAACTTTCCCAAGCTATCAATATAACCTTTGGTGTTACTCCAAAAGGTATACGACTAAATTTCCTTAAGAAGGTGCAAACGTCCTTCAAAAAGTTGTCTCTAGCTTCTTCATCGTCAATCATAGAAGAATTCCAGTATGGAATAGAACTCTGAGCTGTCGGCTTCTTCTTTTCTCGTTGAATTCCTTTAAGAATTTGCAAATCGTTTATAAGCTTAAGAAGCAATTCTTGTAAAACTTCAGGTTGATTAATCTTAAGAAATCTCTCCTCGGCTAGCAATAAAGCCATGCACTTCTCATTAGGAGGTATATGATCATACTCCTTTAAAAAGGCTTGTATAGCTTCCATTAAGTCTTCTTGAGCTTGCAAAATTTCTTTATTCGTCTCTTGAGAAGGATAATTGACGGGAAACTGCGAGGGTTGAAATTGGTCAAAACCAAAAGAATTATGATCATAGCAAGAATTTTGCTCACAATAATCTTCATTCATTGGTTGACATTGAAAAGTGTCATGAGGACCCCCGCAATTTGCACAACAAAGATATTGTTGAGAAGAACTTTGAGAATTTTGTGGAAAATAATTATCATTAAAGTTTTGATTGTAACACGGCTCCTGTTCATAGACAAACGGGAACTGTGGTGGACAATCATAACCATAATGAGCATTATTTCCACATAACTCACACAAGTAAGTCTCAAACTGGAGTTGTGGAGGGTGGTCGGAAAAATATTGAGAATTATCGAAAGAATCCGGATTACATCGTGGACAAAATGAACCGACAAATGGCTCTCCACACCCGTAGCAAGGTTGATAAAATGAAGACATGTCGAAGAATTAATCGAATAAGAGGGTAAAGAGAATAAGAATTAAACGAATAAGAGGATCGAGAAGAATATTTATAGATTTTTCAAATAATACATAAGGAAAAATAAGAAAGAAAAATATTTTTGGATTTTTATTTTTAAGATAAAAGGAAAATATTTTTGGGTTTTTTATAAAGGAAAAGGAAAAATAAAAATAAAATAAGAAGAAAAATATTTTTGGATTTTTATATTTTTATATAAGAAAATATTTACAAATGAAAGCAATTAACTTCACGGGGAAGGATCTTCAAAAACACTAATCTTCGAACGAAACGCGAAAATCGTACACACTTCCCCGGCAACGGCGCCAAAAATTGATCCGTCCAAATTAATATATATATATAATATAAATACGTAATAATAAGGATAGGCCAATAATAGTATAGTATAGTATTTCCGTCGGGTTCAAGAAATTCACTTTTAACCAAAGCGAAATCTCAAAAACCTACGGGATCGTTTTTCTACAGACTGAGGTGAATGGAAATCTACGTTCAAGTTGTAAATCGAGCTTGAATAGCATAAAAGTTTTTTGGTTTGGTTTTCTAAATCTACTAAAAGGGAAAGCATATAAAAGGGAAACTAAACTTTTGGTTTTAAACTATTTTTTTAACTAAAAATTAAACTAGTATTTAAAAAATACAAGATTATAACTAAAAATGATCTAAAATAAAATGACTAAAAATGCTTGCTAAGTTCGATAAATTTTTCATTAAGTGCGGGCTTAGGTTTAACTAAGTAAAATGAAATGCTTAAAAATAAATGACAAGAAATTAAATCGCATTAAAAATAAATGACAGAATGTAAATCGAAAAGACAATACTTATGACTAAATATTTTTTAAAATCTTTTTAAACCAGCACCTAAATTCCAAATCACTAATCACTTAACAAACACTACTAAATCTACTCACTACTCATAATGAAATGAAAACTAAACATTTTAAACATAAAGCTACACTAAGCATGGTATAAATCAAATAGGCAAACATAAAATAAAACAATAAAATAAAGCTACACTAATTAATTGAAAAAGGAATAGAAAATGAACCGAATTGGAGACCCGCAATTAAAACGAATACCACCCGATTTATTTAACTAAAACAACTAATCAAATTCGGTCTAGCTAAATAAACCCTTAAGCTCCTCGCCTCATGAGATGACCGGTACCAAAAATTAAAACAAGGAAATATAAACTGTTATCAGTTATAATAATAAGACAATTGCAATTTGCAATTTCGTACAACTCTCAAATGTGAAATCTTAATTTAACCAACAAAATCCAAATTTCGAAACTCAAACAGGAAGTGGTCAAAGATGTCCATACGTGGCCCAAAAGAAATAATAATTAGTCCAAATTTAAACCAATTGTGTCCTAGTTAATTTCCTCTAGCCAAATACTTTCAGTTTTAACAATCTTAACTAACTCTAATGAGCTACAGCTCAGATCGAATAAGCTCTTCACTAATAAGGTAAAATAAGTCACGACTTTACTTATACAAACAACTAAAAATACGAGCTAACTAAAATTACCAAACCATTCGACTCAAATAAGCTCTAATCAATTCACAGTCGAGTTGATTCCCATATAAAGGCTAAATAAGCAAAAGAGATTAAGCAACTAACATTAGTATAAATGAGATAAGCGCTTCAAGTAACTTAATAAGCTTTAGAACAAAATCAACAAGGAACATGACAAAATAACTAAAGAAAAATAAACTAAAAACAAGATCCACAACCTAGATTACTAAATAAGCCCAATCGTAAATGAAATAAGTATTCAATAACATCAAAAGGCAAAGAAAAAAATAGCTACAAGGAAATAGAATAAGCTATAAGCATACTAACTAATCAAATGACAAAATGAATAAGCAAATAAGCTCATGAAAGTCCGATCTAACAGTTTAAACTTACACTAAACCAAATAAGATGAATAGAAACTTATTATTTTAGAAAATAATAACTCCTATTTAAACAAAAACGAAATAAGCATAGCAATAAGCTAAATACGAGCTTATTTTAACTTGTTACTTTGAAAAGTTCTTAAAAACTTTTGATAATGAATCAAATTAACTTGGAAAGCTAATAGAAGTCATTATTTAAGCTTTTGAGGACTTTTGATACTAATAAGCCACGGAAATAAGCTCGAAAGAAAAAAATAAGATTATAGAATAAGCATCACGAAAATTAGATTTAACGAAATAAAAAGCAAAACGACATCTTCAATGAATTTTAAACCAACATTAATTCATTATTACTTTAAACTTGCAAAATAAGAAAGGTACAATAAGGTGTAAAATTAAAATAAGCAGTTACAAACCTAAGATAAGCTAAAACCTTAAAAACTAAACTAAAAAAATAATGAAAAAAAACTGGTAAAATGAGGGGAGGCGAGTTGAGTTTTATAGGTGGAGAAGGGTTGAAAGCGTAAATATGCTGCCAATCATTGTGAAATACTCAGCCAATCATTGACTTGAATTCTTATACCCACGGATTGGGGAGTTGAAATCTTTTATCCAACCGCTGACCTTACTCCACGTGGCTTTTTTTTTTGCTTCATTCTTACGCACACACTTTTGACTGTTGGATCATATTCTTTACAAATAGAATGAATTGGAGTAAAATGAAAAATCTTTCGCCACGTGCCGTCCATTTACTTGTCCATTCTTTTGCTAATGCGTGGTCACGTGAGGTTGAAGAATTAATTTCGTTTGCACGTGTCGTTCATTCGTCTATGCTTAATTTTCACACAGCATCTCTGTCCATTTGATTTATATATTTGCAAAATTTTGAAATGAGTTTAATACATTGCAGTACACGTGTCATCTTATTTTCTTCATTTTACTTCTTTGAAATGAGTTTGCACGTGATGCTTGTCTATCACTAAATTCCTTTCATTTCATTTGTCAAGAGGATTGCTCGCAATCTTCCGATCCAGTGTCTAGTCTACTTGTTAGAAGTCAATACAACCAGCTCCGCTGAGAAAGCCTGTCAAACGCCGACACTCTCGCGCCGGCCAACCAACACCCTTTCCTGGTTGGGCACCTGCACCTCGTCCCCCCGTGGCGCGCTTGTTTAATGGGCTTATGTTGGGCCTTGGCTGGTCCGGCCCATAAAATGGGTTACGGGCCAGCCCAAAAATATCCGAGAGCACCGTAGGAATCGTTTTCTCGCGCTCTTTTCGATCTCGTGCTCGGCTTTGTCCGGTTTTGTCTTTATTTTGTCCTTTTCTTGATATCCGTACCTGCACATACAAAAACACAAAAACAACATATATTTGCAATTTTAATTATGTTTTTGGTCTTTTGGGGTCGTTTTTCAAGGTAAAATATATGTATAAAATAGCGAATACCAAATTCCCCCATACTAAAGTATTGTCGTGTCCTCACGCAATGTAATAAGTACGCGCTTAAACTAAAAATTCCAACCCCCCAAACTAATCACTTTGAAAACTAGCAAAGTGCTCATCTAAAGGGATTAAGGAATCAAAAGTTAAGAAACGCCCCGTTTTTTCTATTTTTAACATTTTTTTAATACTTTTTCATCACTTTCCACACTCAACACTTCATAACATTATTTTTGATAATAATTAGGATCATGGAACAAGAAACATAAATTCATCGTCCCCAACTTTTACTTTTCCTCCCTTATTTCCTACTTTTGTATCTCAATATTTTATTAAAGTCATATACCCGAAGGCTCTTTAAGACTTGTTTCGATACTTATTTAATCCGAAAATAAAGCAGGACGGTTAAAAATAAAGTTTAGCTTCCACCCTTATCCTTGAAAAACCGATGAAGTGAACGAAATTTGGCTTTTGTTGCTTTTGCCTTAATTCATGTTATATACCCTAAGGCTCTTTAAGACATTAATCAAGTAATATTATTTACACCATATACCCTTAGGCTCTTTAAGGTGAAAATAATTAAGCAACATTTTTCCAATATTTTATAAGTACCATATACCCTTAGGCTCTTTAAGGTACAAATAATTTCATGATTAGAATTATTTTTTGTTAGGAATAAATCTTCACAAGACTTAATACTGCCAAGGTATAACTAGCAGTACTAATGAAGTTAGTACTGCTAGTACAAACTTAGTATTGCTGGTGTTAGTTATACTGCTTAGAAAAGAGTTAAATATTGCTGATGGTCAAGCTGCCGGACTTGGAGATAAGTAATGCATGGATAATATTATGGGATGCGTGGTAACAGATCCTAAAGAGTAGTTATATATAGTTATCTATGTAAAGGACCGCTTGTGTTCATAAAAGGAGATCCAAGTTAGGAAAAAGTATACACGTTAGACGAAACTTTTAGATATAGAAAGGATAGCTTCAAGGTTGTAACCCCAGTACTACAAGAGTACTCATATTATTATTCTAATAATATTGAAGCAATTTGTTATTACTTCATTGTTCATTAATTGTTTGTTTATTATTGTTCTATTAATAAACACTACTAGAGTATCAAAGTGTAGATTCCGCATACACTTTGGTATACATACAAAGTCTTAATCTTTGTTATTTTGGATTCTTCCAAGGTGTCAAACACTTTACTACGTAAAGAATCTATCGAAGTGCGTGTGATCAACAAAGTGGTATCAAGCTGTGCTTTGAGAAAACTTTGATCTAGGAACAAGAGGATTGGAAAATTCTCATAACAATGCTTAGTAAAGCTTCCCATGCTCAAACTCGTGAGTATGAGATTGGGAAATCTAGATCAAAGCAGTACTTTCAGATCCAGTATTAGCGATATGGAGGTAATTAAGAATAAATTCGTGGGTAACTATTCCTGTTTACACACCAGAATCTGGTCACATCAACAGCAATTGAAGATGACTGTGCCCTCTACTACTGAAAGAAAAAGATATGTAAAAGAATTTGATAGTAAAGGCCAGAACTCTTCAGCTCATGGCACTTCCCAATGAAATCAACTGTACCTTTAACCAGCTGTTTATGCTCAATCAATTTTTGCTGCCATAAACTAGATTGGAGGTAATTAAGCCAACAAAGAAGGACTCAGAAGGCACTACTGAATCGCAACAAAATGAAAACTCAATGCTTCATAGCGTCATAATCACTTGATTCTATCTTTAACAGGGCTTCAAATAACTTAGTAGTAATTTGCAAATTCTGGGTGTAGTTTACTCCACCAGAAGATTTAAATGTTAAATTTTTGAGAGTTTTACTTCCTGAGTGGGATACACATGTGGTAGTCTGGATGAACAAACCCGTACTTTTATACTAGGTAATGTGGATGAATTTGTACAACAATTTAAAATTATTTGAACAAAAGGTTAAGAGATCTACTGGTGCTATCAATGGAGAAAAGAACTTGGCATTCTAACTACTTCAGTTGCAAGCAGTACTAAAAATATTAATACTGTTTAAACCTGAAAGTATAGTACTGGGTACCACCAAAGGTTAATACTGCCAGTACAGAACAAGTACTGCTAGTTTTTATTGATGCCACATTTATGCCTTTCGTATCCACTCGAACCACAAGGGTCTCAACTAGTCTATGAAACGTGAGCAACTATCATGATGATAATTTGGAGAGAATTGGAGTCTAAAGTTGAATATGGTACTATTAAGCATGAGGGCAAGAAAGTTTCTACAGAGAACTGGAAAGGTCAAGATCAGCTATGAAAGAAGCATAAACACCTCCTGATTTTAGGTCATTGTACGACATTATGTAATGCACAATTTATTTTTAGGGTTTTACGCGTTTGCTCTTAAACCGTAAACGTTAAGTTAAATCGCGTAAACTAAAAATGATCATTCAATGTAAACGGGCATTAAACAATTAAATGTTTACATCAAGCAAGTATTATATGATTATTATGAGGATAATTAATAACTTTGTTCATCTTATTTTTGTTGGCTACGTAAAATGCTTACGTTTCGCGATAAAACGGGTTTCGGCATTCCCGGAATCACCAAAACCTAACACGCGATAAAAATAACGAATACCCACGATTATACCCAATACCCAAAATAATCAATATAAATATCATATGGGTGGCCTATTTGGCCGAAATTTTTCAGGATAGGACAAAGAAATTATCAACTTGCTCAAAATACAAGGTTAAGAAAGATCATAGGGAACCAACTCTTACACCATGAACCACTTGACTAATTAACCTTGTGCAAGGGTTAGAAAGTGATCATGGTTAGGTTAATTAGATATTTTCACTATAAATAGCATGCACTCACTCTTACTTTCATAAACACTTAGCCAAAAATCACACAAACCTTTCTCTTGTCTCTCTATACCCCACGGCTCAAAAAGGCCACACAAACAAATCCATACTTTGATTTTCTAAGATCATACAAGTACTCTCACATCATATCTAAGAATACTTTACCCTGATTTGAAGTGTTGGATAACCAATTATAAGTGTTGAGCTAAGAAAAACGATTAGGGTTTTTAACCTAATCTACAGGTGTTTATTTCATGCAAGCTTGAATTTAGATCTAACCAAGGTTGGGTTGAATTGATCATCACATACATCACTACAAGGTATTATATATAAACCTTTATGTCCTTATCACTTTGTTCATACTTTATATGTTTACATTGATCTATATAACTAAATCACACAAATTAGGGTTTTAACATTTTAAAAAGTAAAACTAACCTAAGGATTAGATTTTTTACACCTTTCATATGTTATGAATTAGTAATATCATAGAATAAGTGAAATTATAAGTTCTGTTTAAGCAAGTTTAGTTTAAGGGGAAAAATTTTAAAGTGGTAAAACAATGATTAAGAAGTAATTAAAAAAGTAATGCTTTTATGTGAAGATATTAACTTTGATCTAGACTAATGGACAAAATTATGGATCTTACACTATATTATATATATGACATAAGTATATTATAAGTTATAAAGGATTTGTGGTAAAATAAGTTAATGGGTAAAAGTATAATAAATTAAAGTATATATATAAGTAAATATACGAAAACAAAAAAGGGCTGTTGGATATTCGAAATCAAACAGTGGGCTATCATTTTATAAATAGTAACATCTCAATAAGGAACCAAAATGATAAGAAACTCGAAAAACGGATTAATAACGAAGAAGATACACTAGTTACGAGTTTACGACGCTAAATACTTTATAAAACAAATTTTATAAAAAGTTACTATTCATGGCAGAAACTTATACTTTGTAAACATCAATAATATGATAAAACTTTCAATTACGAGAACGTGTTCGAAAGAATCGCTAAAAACGGAGCTATAACGAATAAGATACGGCTAAAACGGGTTTTACGTTAATTAAAAACGATGTAAATATTGTTATGAACAGTAAAAACACTATTCATCACAGAATCTCAAAAACCTAAAAATGTGATTTTATGATCACTCGTCTTAATACGAAAGCGTGGGCGTAAGAAACGCGAGAAACGGGCTTAAAACGACAAAGTTATGTCATTTTTACTAAAGGCGTAATTATAAACGTTTTTACTTTATAATTACGATTTCACTTAAACAAATAGATGGTGATATAGCTATATAGATATATATATATATATATATATATATATATATATATATATATATATATATATATATATATATATATATATATATGTTATTAGTTATCAAAGTGCTATATTACTAGGGAATTTCATAATTGAGGCTCTTCGGGAAGGCGTAAGACGAGTTGTTTGTGATTTACGATTTAAAGTGTCCTAACTTCCTCGAAACGTCATGTCATGACCTCTTCAATATGATAGCCCATACGATAGTACCATGATAGACTATATAGGATTATATGCAGCGTGTCATGTTAGACACATACTTAAGACTGAATCGACCTATTATTATACAGGTTTGCATTCGAGCGTTAGCGTGACGCGTTTATTACTTGGGATATTTTGTTAAACATATTTACTCACTCAAGGTGAGTTCATAGCCCCATGTTTTACAATTATTAATTTACAAGTTTTTAGGGTGAGAAACATATGCATGTTTTACAAATTGGACGCAAGTGTACATTTTATCATGATTACGTTTTGCCTAAGTAGCGATAACCCACTATGCCCATGAATCATGAACTGTCAATTACTGGAATGTGAGCGCGAATGATTATAGATAGATCTATTTGGGATTGACCTCCCCGTACGTGTGACTAGCTTACACTAAAACGACGTATATCATGTCGATACTGGATGTTACGGGTTGAAACAACATCAGGGCAATGTAGGCAAAATTTATATATGGTATTCATTATGTCGAGCTTCTTGTCATGAGCTTAGGTAAACTAATTACATTTTGGTGATGTCTGCATCTGTAGCATTATCACTGGAAAGTCTTGCGGATCCTGCATATACATTTAGCATAAACCATGAAATTCACCAACTCAGATGTATAACGTTATTTAAAATGTTGAATGTGTTTTCAGTCATTAGCACGTAGGTAACGAAGATACATTGGTGTTATAATTTATGAGTCATGCTTAAAGATTAGTCGCATTACATTACTTGTGAACTGTTATTGGCAGTAAATCTTTGTAATAATAACAAGTAAAACGAAGTAAAGCTTCAGGCTTTTTGTAACTATACTTATAAATCTAATGTAACATTTTAAACGAACTTATTTGGTCGTTCTTATATTATCCTTGTGTTGTTGATCTGAGAAGTAACACGCCCCGGACCCGTATCCGCTTCGACCCGATTTGGGGATGTTACAGAAGAAGGACTGCTGGGTTATGATAAATCAAAGTAAATCAAAAGTAGAATGTTTCAACTGTCATAAAATAGGACATTTTGCTAGAGAATGCAGAGCACCAAGAAGTAAAGACAGAAATTGGAATCAAGGAAGCTCATCAAAGGCAGTAAGGATTGAAGATGCTTCTAAAAAGGCAATGTGTGCTATAGATGGTGCTGGATTTGATTGGAGTGACATGGCAGAGGATGAAATTCAAGCAAACATGGCTCTCATGGCATTCACAGATTCTGAGGTATCAAATGATAAATCTTGTTCTAAATCTTGTTTGCAAAATTATGAAGCTCTAAAGAAACAGTATGATGATTTACTTGTTAAATTAGATGATACTGGTTTTAAAGCAGCTACATATAAAAGAGGTTTATCAATTTTAGAAGCACAAGTAGTTAAATATAAAGAATCTGAAGTCCTTTTTTCTGAGGAAATTGCTTTGCTTAAAAGAAGTGTAGGTCACAAAGAATATCTAATGGGATTACTTAGGACTGAACTTGAAAAGGTTAAGGAAGAAAAGGAGGGGTTTGAGTTTAAGATTGCAAAGTTTGAAAAATCATCAAAAGACTTAGATCAGTTGTTAGCAAGTCAGATAACTGACAAAAGCAAAAAGGGATTTGGCTACAATGTTGTCCCCTCACCTCATCCTTTGATTCTAAATAGACCAACACCTTTAGACTTATCTTATTCAGGTCTTGAAGAATTCAAACAACCTGAGATAAATGAGAATAGTTCTAGGGATTCAAGTTTAAAGCCAACTACTATTTGTGATAAAGAGTCAGATAATTCTAAGAAGAATACTGATGACTCTTTAAAACAACAACACAAGACTGCTACTGAAACTAGCTCTGTTAAGTCTTCACTTAAGATAGATAAAGATTAGAAAGAAAAGTTTTTCTTTCCTGCTAATCATGTTAGGGAAGAAGAACCTAAAAAAGCTAGAGAGAATAATGATGCTCCAATTATTGAAGATTGGGTGTCAGATGATGAGGAAGAAGTTGAGCCTATCCCTAAGGTAGAAAAGAAAACTGCTATACCTACTGCTACTAAGAAAGAGTCAGTTAAACCTGAAAAACCAATTAGAAGGTCAATTAGGTATGCAGAGATGTACAGGTCACAGGGACCTAGGGGGAACCAAAGGAATTGGAATGGTCAAAAATCCAATCAATTAGGATGTAACTTTGTTTTTAATAACAAGGCATGTTTTATCTGTGGAAGTTTTGATCACATTCAATACAGTTGTCCTAATGCTCACAAACATATGGTTCCAAGAGCAGTCTTAATGAAGACTGGCCTAAAAACTGTTAATAATTCAAGGCCTTCTTATACTGTTCACCAAAAATCAACAGTTCCTTGTGCTAGACCAAAGACACATTTTCAAAATCAAGCACAATCAACTGTTCAAAGGCCCTTTTATAAGAAAACAACATTAACAAAAAGGTCTAATAATCAAAATATTAATACTGGTAGACAAACTGTTAATACTGTTAGGCCAAATGTTAATACTGTCAGGGCAAGGGGATTTAATGCTGTTAAGCCCTCAGCATGTTGGGTTTGGAGACCTATCAAACCCAATGGTGCATCACTAGTTTTTAACAAATATAATTACATTGATGCACGAGGCAGATCCAAGTCAGTAATGGCTTGGGTCCCCAAAGATAACTAACTTCATAAGTTTTGTGTGCAGAGCAATTCACAGCTAAATGATAAAGGATTTGTTGATAGTGGATGCTCAAGGCACATGTCTGGAAACATAGCCCATCTTTCAGATTTCAAAGACTTTGATGGAGGTTATGTTACTTTTGGTGGAGGAGCAAATGGAGGGAGAATTACTGGAAAAGGTACTATCAAAACTAACTTGATTTGATGATGTTACTTTGTCAAAGAATTTAAATTTCTAACTTTTTAGTGTCTCCAGATGAGTGACCGAAAAAGAAACTATGTTCTTTTTATGACTCTGAATGTCTTGTCCTATCTCCTATTTTAAGTTGCCTGTGAAAAATCAGATACTTCTTAATTCCTAGACATGACAACATGTACAGTTTTGATATGAAAAACATAGTTCCTAAAGATGGTTACTTGTCTAGTTGCAAAAGCTACATCTGAGGAATCAATGCTATGGCATAGGAGGCTTGGTCATGTCAATTTTAAGAATATTAATAAACTTGTCAAAGAAAATCTTGTAAGAGATTTGCCTTTAAAAAGATTTGAGAATGACCAAACTTGTGTTGCCTGTCTTAAAGGCAAGCAACACAGAGCCTCTTGTAAGACCAAGGCCTTTAGTCCCATTACTAAGCCATTGTTTATGCTGCACATAGATCTCTTTGGTCTAACTTTTGTTAGTAGTCTTATGCATAAAAAGTACTGACTTGTAGTCATGATGATATAATAGATTTTCATGGGTTTTCTTTTTAAAAACTAAGGATGAAACAACTGAGATCCTTAAAAAATTCATAAAAGAAATAGAAAACTAGCCGGATAAGAAAGTGAAGATAATCAGAAGTGATAATGGGACAGAGTTTAAAAACAAAGTGATGGATGAGTTCTGTAGGGAAAAAGGTATTAAAAAGAGATATGTCGTAGCATAGGACACCTCAGCAAAATGGTGTAGCTGAAAGGAAGAATAGGACTCTCATTGAGGCTGCTAGAACAATGTTAGGTGACTCTAAGTTACCTACAACATTTTGGGCAGAAGCTGTTTATAATGCTTAGCTTATGTACAGACTAAGGTCTTAAATTGTCAAGCCTCCATAACAAGGACCCTTATGAACTCTTTAGAGTGTTAAAACCAGAATTGCTTCATGAAACCATTTGGATGTCATGTTACTATTCTTAATACCTTAGATACGTTGGGCAAGTTTAATGAAAAAAGTGATGAAGGTTTCTTTGTTGGATATTCCTTAAGTAGCAAAGCTTTTAGGGTATATAACATTAGAACCAGAAAAGTTCAGGAAAACTTGCATGTTGGGTTCTTAGAGAATAAGCCTATGATAGAAGGAAATGGTCCAAAGTGGCTGTTTGATCTTGATTCTCTAACCCAATCAATGAATTATGTACCAGTGGTTGCAGGGACTTTTTCTAATGATTTTGCAGGTATACAAGGAGTTTCTGAGTCTAGTACATCTTCTCAACAAGATCAAGATAATCAAGATTGTATTGTCATGCCAATTTGGAAGGATGCTTCATATTTTGATGATGCTTCACCCAGATCTGTTGCTGATGCTCAATTACAAGATCAAAATGGGACTCATGATGATTGCAGTCTTCAGAATAATGGTACTGCTGATCAACAAGTTAATACTGCCAGTCCAGAAGTTAATACTGGTAGTAGAGAAGTTAGTACTGCTGTTCCTGAAGTTAATACTGCTACTCCTGAAGACTTGATGGGACCAATTCCTACATCTGAAGACACACAAGTGGAGGATCAAGAAATTGAATTGGGGAACATTTCACCATCTTATGCAGTTTCTTCCACTCCTCATACAAGAATTCACAAAGATCATCCAATTGATCATGTGATTGGTGATGTGCAGTCTTCTGTTCAAACAAGAAGGATGACAACTTCTTACTCTGAACTAGGATTTCTTGGTGCCATATATGAAGGAAAGACTCACCAGGACCTTCATACATGTCTTTTTGCTTGTTTCCTATCTCAGGAAGAACCAAAAAGAGTTTCTAAAGCTCTTAGTGATCCTGCAGGAGGAACTCCTACAGTTCAAACTGCAAAATGTATGGGTTCTTGTAGACTTACCTAAAGGTCATAGAGCTATTGGTACAAAGTGGGTCTACAGAAACAAGAAAGATGAAAGGGGGATAGTCATCAGGAACAAAGCAAGACTTGTTGCCCAAGGACATACTCAAGAAGAGGGCATAGACTATGATGAAGTCTTTGCACCTGTGGCTAGAATAGAGGCAATAAGAATATTCCTGGCTTATGCTTCTTATATGGGTTTTACAGTCTACCAAATGGATGTCAAAAGTGCTTTTCTGTATGGTCAAATTGAAGAGGAGGTATATGTCTGTCAACCTCCAGGTTTTGACGTTCATGCTCATCCATGATATAGGTCTATAAGTTGTGGAAAGCCCACTAATAATGGACTTCATCAAGGCACAGGAGCTTGGTATGACACATTGGCCACTTATCTTTTGAGCAATGGCTTTCAAAGAGGACAGATTGATCAAACTTTATTCATCAAAAGTCAAAAGGGGCATATCTTGCTTGTTTAAATCTATGTAGATGACATTATTTTTGGATCTACCAAGAAGGAGCTTTGTGATGAGTTTGAGAAGCTTATGAAGGATAAGTTTCAGGATGAGTCTATGGCAGAGAACTCAACCTTCTTTTGGGATTGCAGGTCCACAAAGAATGAAAGGCATCTTTAAATCAGTCAGATATATTGTCCATGTAATGTTGAGAAGTTCAACTTCTCAGATGTGAAGTCTGCCTCCACTCCCACAGATTTGGAAAAGCCTTTGGTTAAAGATGGAGATGCTGATGATGTTGATGAACATCTTTATAGATCTATGATTGGATCTTTGATGTATCTTACAGCATCCAGACCAGATATCATGTTTGCAGTATGTGCATGTGCAAGGTTTCAGTTTTCTCGTCAAAACTTCCCATCTCTTAGCTGTCACAAAGAATCCTTTAGTTACCTTAAAGGCAAACCATCTCTAGGTCTTTGGTACTTATTAAGGATTCTCCATTGGAGTTAGTTTCTGAACTGATAGTGGCTATGCGGGAGCTACACTTGATAGAATCAAACACTAGAGGTTGTCAGTTTTTGGGAAATAGGTTGATTTCTTGGCAATGCAAGAAACAAACTGTAGTTGCCACTTCTTACACTGAAAGCTGATTATGTGCTGCTGGCAGTTTTTTGGGAAGGTTCTCTGGATCCAAAACCAACTGCTGGATTATGGGTACAATTTCATGGATACTGTTATTTACATTGACAATACTAGTACTATCGTGTAATTTTAAATGTGTTCTTCATTCTAAAAAAAAAAAAAATTATAGAGATTAGGCTCATTTTATAAGAGATTTTTGGCCCCCCAAAATATGCTAAAAAGTTGATTTCATTGGGCTAAAATTGACACTCTAATAATGTAGCAGATCTCCTTACAAAAGGTTTTGATGCTGGTAGATTTCAGTACTTGGTCTCAAGTATTGGAATGCTCAATCCCTAAGGCCCAAATCTCTTGTTTATTTTGTAAAGTTTGTTACATGTTAGTACTGTTACGTCTTTGTCAATTAATACTTCTAGTTCTAATTAGTACTGCAAGTTATATTTAAAACTGTTTGTTAAAACTATTACTTATAATTAGTACTGCTGGTTATTTCTCTATTAATCCTGTTAGTCACACTTAATCCTGTTAAACATGACAAATGTTTAGGTTTTGTTTTCTTGTTTTAAGCTAAACTTTTTCAGGTTAAACTATGATGTGTGTAATTGGTTACTCAACAATGTATTATTTGAGGGGAGGAAACATGGTTTTGGGGGTTTTGGTTTCTTGAGTGTTGGTTGTGGCACCACACAACAAATGGTCATTCACACTTCTCCATTGTCTAATAGGACATCAAGAATTGACTAGTCCAGAGCTAACGGATACTGGAAGATGACTTCTAATTCGTTTGATAGTTGGATAGTTTACCTCAAAATACTTATATGGTCATCAATGCACCATGTTTTTACAATAAAGCATTGGCTAGTCCAAAGCAAACGGCTATTGGTAAAGACTCCACAAATCCGTTTATAGTTGATAGTTTACTCAAAACTATAGGGTTATTTTGCACCATGTTTTTTAATGAAGAAATTTGGCTAGTCAAAGCCAACGGCTTTTGGTAAAGGGACTCTTCATATCAGTCTTTATGGCTGGTAGTTTGCCAAATAACTACACTTTGTGTGAGTTGTGAGTAAAAAAAAGAGAGAAATTGGTGAGCTCAAAATAAGAAAGAGGAGCTGTGTGAAAAATAGACAGAGTGAAAGTGAGCCAAAAGTATTGAGAGAGGACATGTGAGCTAAAAACAGAAAGAGAGATTGTGTTGAAGTTATTCTTTTAGTCATGACAAACTTTGGAGTTTTACTGCTTATGGGTGGAAAAGTTTATCTGCTAGGCGTACTTTAGTTACTGCTAGACCAAAGATAATACTGCTGGATGACGTATAGTACTGTTGGGCCTAACAGATTTTTCATTAAATAATAGAGTCGTTGAATATTTTCCGCCCAAATTCTATGTTATATGGGTTTGACCATTTGGACTTTTGTGTTCTTCTATATATATATATATGTTAACTTTCACTCGATCACCAGTTTCTTTAAATTGGTCAAACTTATTCTCTCCGTTTCTCTTATTTAAATCACAATTAAACTTTCTCCTGCTTTTCATATATTCATCACGAGTCATATCCCACTCGATTACTCCTATTGGTATCATGACAACTGGAGTTTTGTTGACATAGCTACACAAGGTCGCATTTTTAGAAAAATCTACAGGGAGTGAGGGTTTAATCCAGATCATCGATTTCATTAATTCGGAAGTCTAATTTGCTATGCTCTATCCAAGATGCCAGAGGTTTGTGTCTACTTTATCAAAACTATTTTGGAGGTCTGTGAGGCTTTACAAAAATAAAATTAAATTATTATTTTAACAAAACAATAAAAAACCAAAAAACAAAAAATAAAAAATCAAAAACTGATGATATTGGAGAAGTCAGATTAATCGCTTTTTTTTACTATTGATGGTATACACTATCTATCACTAAAGGATATTTACGACGACATCTAAAGTTAGCTGATCAAGATGGTATTACTTCTATTCCAAACTCAGAGATCTTTGAGCAATTGGCGCTTATGGGATATCACACTGACTCAGATAAGTTAACGTTTCAAAAGGTGCTTTTTACCTCAATGGAGTGTTGCTTATTCATACTATTCTTCATTGCCTAGACCAAAGAAGAATGATGGGAGCGTTTAGTAGTAATAATGCAGATGCATGTTATATGTTTAGCCCACCAATAGATGTTTAATTTTCTAGGTATGATTTTGAGCACATGGTGTCTAATATCTCTAGTCCCCATAAGTTTTTGATGTACCCTAGATTCATTCAGATATGCCTAGATATGCAGACACACCAGTTTTAACAACACACTAGAACATATCTTGTTCCCTCTCTTAGCATGAAAGTTTTTAAGCAAATGAAGCAGGCCACAAAGGGGTTATTCAGGCAGGTGGTTGCTTTTTCCCACTTGATAGATGTTACTGCACCTTCTACTTCACCTTCCAGAATTACATCCTCACCTTCCCACTCACCTAAACATTCACCTTCCCTTCTCCTTCTCCTTCCCATCGAAACCACACCCCTGCTCATGCATGCTGATGTAACACAATAAACATCACCTACACAACCATCAACTCACTCATCCCTCATCCACCACAACCTTCACCAACACAAACTTTTTTTATTTTAGAGTTGAACACCATGTTACCTATACCATGACTTTCATCTATATGCTGTTCACTCACATGGAAGTGATGAGGGTAGCTTGAAACTTAACGAATTGATGAATTTGGTTACCAAACTTTCTGACAGGATTGGAGTATTGGAAGCTGACTTGATGAAGACAAAGAAAACCTATAGTTCTGCTTATACTAAGCTTATTCTCAGGGTCAAGAAGCTAGAGTCTCAGATAAAGATTAGGAAAGCAAGGAGACAAGCTAGGGTTGTTCTTTCAGATGATGAAGTCTTTGAAGATGATTCTTCTAAACAGGGGAGGAAGTTATCTGATGCAGAGGTTCAAGAAAAAGCAAGTACTGACACTAAACTATTTATTCAAGAAGTGACTCCAACTGAAGTCATTCAAGATCAAGAGGGCAGTGAGAAAGCAAGTGATGAAGTTAGTACTGCTGGTGCAAAGAAAGGTACTGCTAGTGAAGAAGTTCCAATAGTTAGTACTGCTGAAGTAAGTCTTAGTACTGCTGGAGGAACTGTTACTTATACAAGAAGGAGTGCAGAGAAAAGGTCAAGACAAGACAAGGGAAAAGCCATAATGATAGAGGAAGAGCCCAAGAAGAAGTCTAAGAAGGAGCTTGAACAAGAAAGGTTAAGTTATGCCGATGCATCAGACTGAAGAGCAAATGAATGAGGAACAAATGAGCTCAGCATTGCATAGAGTTGCGAGTTGGCAAAAGACCATTGGGATGTAAGAGGAAAGTAAGAGTATGGATGAAGCCAAGTCTACTAAGAAGATAGATTGGAATGATCCTCTGTCAGCCGATATCATACTCTAGAATGTAGCCAAAGGACACAGTTGCCATGCAAGAAGAAATATGATCAAATATTTGAAGAAATCAGGGGAACTACAAGGATCAGTGGACTTCAATGGGATGTCTTACATGACATAATGCCAATCTTTTGAAAAGGTTTGGGATTTTAATCAAAATTTTGAGCCTATGGATGCACGAGCAGGAAGTGGAAAAGCATAAAGTCTCCTGTTATAAGATTGTGAGAAGAAGAGGTTGATACACTAGAAGAAATGAAAGAAGGTGTATAAGAAACTGAAGCAGAGAAGAAATCTATTCCTAGGAAAAGCATAAGGAAGAGACAAAAGATGGAGGAAGATACAGAGAAGGAAGAACTCAAAGGATTTCTGGATATAATACCAAGAGAAGAGGTTCCTATAGAGGTTGAATCTTTATTTACAAAGTTTCCAGTTGTGGATTGGAAGACTTGTGTTTTGACAGAGAACTTCATGTACTATCAAGTCTTCAGAGGGGATGGCAGCTCCAAAAATTATAAAGTTTGGAGTAAGATGCTTGAAGACTTTGATAGACTAGATGTAGAGGAATTATACAGTTAGTCAAGGAAAGTTTAAGTACTTCAAGACCAGAAGGGTATGATCTGATGCTTTAGGGGGATTTACACACTTTGTTTGAGCCTGATGAAGATGATGAGATTTGGAAAGATCAGTATGAATACAACTTGATCAGCTAGAGATTATGTGATTTTTGTGGTATTCACATTTTGTTGATGGAGAATGGGTTAGCAATTCATATGTTGACAGAGAATAAATATCCTTTAAGTCAAGAGATGATTTCACGATGTTGAAGAAGAAATTAGAGGTTGGATCTGAGAGTTACATGCGATTGATCTTCTAAAGGTTTATAGATCTCAAGTGCAGAAGTGAAAGATTTGTTCTGAAAAGGAATAATCAGCAAAGAGGAAGAAGACTAGAAGATTTTATTCAGAAGAAACTTGTTGATTTGAAGGACAATCACAAGTTTAGGGGAGGATTGTTAGGAATAAATCTTCACAAGACTTAATACTGCCAACAGTACTAATGGAGTTAGTACTGCCAGTACAAACTTAGTACTGTCAGTGTTAATTAATACTGCTAGTAGAAAGAGTTTAGTACTGCTGATGTCAAAGCTGCTGAACTGAAGATAAGGATGCATGGAGATTATTTCGGGATGTTTATTTTTGAATTGTAACTGATCCTAAAAGATAGGTTGTTATCTTTGTAAAGGACTCCTTGTGTTCTATAAAAGGAGATCCTATGTTTAGAATAGAGATATACTTTTCAAGTGATAGAAATACTTAGAGAGAAAAATTGTAATAGCTTCAAGGTTTTTGTAACCCCAGTACTACAAGAGTACTCGTATTATTCTAATAATATTGAAGCAGTTTGTTCATTGTTCATTGTTTGTTTTGGTTATTACTGTTCCATTAATAAACATCTCTAGAGTATCAAAGTGTAAGGTTTCCGCAATACTATTTGGTATAACATACAAAAGTCTATTCTTGTGTTATTTTGGATTCTTCCAAGGTAACAAACTCTTTACTACGTAAAGAATCGATCAAGGCGTGGGATCAACAATTTTTCAAATGATTTTTCGAATTACAAGAATTCTAATGATCAAACGATTAGGAATTTTCAATACCAAATCACTTCGATGAAAGGGGGGGATGAGTTAAATGAACGAGATTCAAAATACCATCAAGAATCAACAAACCGCTTTGATGAGCAAAAATGCTTTTCAAATCAGTTGCAAAATAATCTTCAAACCATGTTAAGTTGTTTCTTACAAGACCAAGCCTCTCCTTCGGGTACTCTTTCGAGTAATACGATTCCTAACCCGAAGGGCGAGATGAAAGCAATTCACTACCGAAGTGGTGTAGCTTACGAGGGACCCTCGAATCCAACTAAACCTTCTCCGAAAAAGGTAGTGAACGAGATCGAGGAAATAACGGATGAGGAGCAAAATAATTTCCAAGGAAGTATCGCTCAAATCCCACCTCCGGTTATCCCTAAACCAATTCCGGAACCCAAGATTCTGAAGACTTTACCAAAATCAACTCTGATACTAGAACCCGAGATTCCGAAGACGGTACCTAAAGCAAGTATTCTTTACCCTTCAAGACGAGACAATCAAAAGAACGAGAAAAAGCTTCATACCAAAAAGAAAAGATTTTTCAAATGTTTCAAGATTTGCGTTTTTGATATAAGTTTTGCGGATGCTTTGTTTTTAATGCCGAGATTTACTCCTACTATTAGGGATTTGTTATTGATTAATGTAAAAGTTGCTTGGAATTAGTGAAAAATTCCATTGAACGAGAATTGCTCAGCAATGCTCCTTAAAAAGCTTCCCGAAAAGCTAGGAGATCCGGGAAAATTTCTTATTCCTTGTGAATTCCTGGGAATGGAGATATGTTACGCCTTGGCCGATCTTGGTGCAAGCATAAATCTAATGCCCCTTTCTATTTGGAAAAAACTTTCTTTGCCCGAACTTTTCACCATAACTCGAATGACTTTAGAGTTAGCAAACCGATCCATAACTTACCCTAAGGGTTTAGCCGAAGACATCTACGTTAAAGTTGGAAAATTTCACTTTCTCGCCAATTTTGTAGTTGTCGATTTCGAAGCTGATCCCCGAGTACCTCTTATACTTGGAAGGTCATTTTTGAAAACCGGTCGTACCTTAATTGATGTTTACGAAGGAGAAATCACTCTCCGTGTTGACAAACGAAGCCGTCACTTTCAATTAGGGACCAACATGGAAATATTCCTCTACAAATGGCCAAATCGGTAAACCGAATTGACATTCATTGATGAAATTTGTGAGGGAGTATGTTCCGGAATTGATTAGGATTTCCTAGTGATGATTTTCAATAGCAATCCACTTCGACGTCTGAGCCTTTTATTCGATTCACTTTTGAAGAAATTGATGCTTTTTTTTTGACAAATCAATCTCTTCCTGGAAGTGAGCATGATTGATTGTGATCCGGAGGAAGACATTTATGTTGCTTGAAACAATTGTTTAAATGTTGACGTTATAAACTTACTCACGTTGGATCCTTAAGCAAAGTGAAGTTACCGAGGCCAAATCTTTAATTGAAGAGCCTAGGAATTGGATTAAAATGACTTACCATCTCACTTAGAATATGCTTTCTTGGAAGGAAACGATAAGTTACCGTCATCATTAGCAAAATGGTTTAAAAACGAAATCAAAAGAAGATCCTCATTAATGTTCTTAAATCTCATAAACGTGCAATTGCTTGGAAAATAACCGATATCAAGGGTATCGACCCTCGTTTTTGTACTCATAAGATTTTGATGGAAGACGATTGTAAACCATCGGTGCAAAGTCAAAGACGGGTGAACCCGAAAATTCATGAAGTCATTAAGAAGGAGGTGATTAAACTTCTTGATGCCGGAATGATTTCCGATTCGACAGCCCGTGGGTTAGTCCAATCCATTGTGTTCCTAAAAAAGGAGGAATGACCGTCGTTGCAAATGAAGAGAATGAATTAATTCCGACACGTCTAGTTACCGGATGGAGAGTATGTATCGATTATAGGAAGCTTAACGAAGCGACTCGTAAAGATCATTTTCCTCTCTTGTTCATGGATCAAATGCTAGAACGTTTAGCCGGCAATGAATTCTATTGATTATTTGTTGTTATTTTAGGATTGTTTCATATTCAATTGACTCCTCAAGATCAAGAGAAAATGACTTTTACGTGTCTGTACGGTAATTTTGTTATACGTCGTATGCCATTTGGATTATGTAATGCTCCTGGAACCTTTCAACGTTGTATGATGGTGATTTTTCATGACATGATAGAAAAGACAATGGAGGTGTTTATGGATGATTTTTCTGTTTTTGGTGATAGTTTTGATTCATGTCTTTCTAATCTTGAACGAATGTTAAAAAGATGTGAAGACACAAATCTTGTCCTTAATTGGGAAAAATGTCATTTCATGTGTAAAGAAGGTATTGTTTTAGGTCACAAGATATCTAAGTCTGGAATTGAGGTCGACTGAGCAAAAGTCGATGTGATTGATAAACTCCCTCATCCGACTACCGTCAAAGGATTTAGAAGTTTTTTAGGTCATGCGGGATTTTACCGTCGCTTCATTTCGAGACTTTTCAAGATTTCTAGACCAAATATCTCACCTTCTCAAAATGACCACACCTTTTGTATTTTCTCAGTTCTGGTATCAATGCTTTCGAAACCCTTACAGAAGAAGCTTTACCAAACCTAGATCTTAGTGTCCGGATTGGAACCTACCTTTCGAATTAATGTGTGATGCGAGCGATTTTGCGATTGGTGCGGTTCTTGGACAACGTAAGACGAAGCATTTTCAACCAATTCATTATGCTAGTAAGACGATGACCGAAGCTCAAATTCATTAACTCCATAGAGGTAGAGATGCTGCCGTAGTGTATGCTTTTGAAAGTTCTCGGCCATATCTTGTCTTATCTAAAAAGCATTGTTTATACGACCTTCTGCTTTGAAATACTCATAAACAAACAAGAGGCTAGCCAAGGTTGTCGATGGTGTACTTTTACAAGAGTTCGATATCACTATCTTGACAAGAAAGGAAGTGAAATCTAGCGCGATCATTGTCAAGGTCTCGAGATCTCACAAAAGATGGTTTGGATAACAAGACATTAAACTAATTTTCCTGTAGAAAACTCTTGGAGTTATATCAAATTGAAGTACCCCATGGTTTGCGATTGTGCAAACTACCATGCGGGGGAATTTATTCTAAAAGATGTCAACTCAACTGAAGAGGAAATTTTCAAAGACGTAAAAACATTATTTCTGGGATGATTACCTACTCTTTCGATATGTGCGGATAACTCATTCGAAGGTTGTGCATGGACACGAAGCTCTGAATCCTCAAGGCTTGTCATGAAGGACCACGGGGGCATTATATTACCATCTCAGCTCGAAAAGTATTTGATGCGGTTCTTTTGGCCCACTATATATCGAGTTGCTCATTCGATGATCAAAATCTTGATCCAGATCCCGGCCCAAGATATCCTTCCCACTCTTGGCGAGCGTAGATCCCTCTCCCCCCCCTCCTCACCCAAAACGAACTCTAGTTTCGATTTACAAAGGATATACTTAACCCATTGTATGACGTCAAAAATTTCCATAAAATCTAATCCCCATTACTTCGAAGATTTTCACAACTGCGATACGCGTTTTGAGGCATTTCATCACGTTGAGAATATTTTGTCACATTTGTCGTTGGACGTATCACAAGATTTGATCATTCGAATTGAGCATCGTGATAGTAACTTTGGGCCCCACACCCTCCCCCCTTTACCCCGATATAAAACTCTGTTCTCTATATAATCTAAATTAAACACCCCAACATAAACCACCCACCCACGGCAACCCCAACCCTATTCCGCCACCCCCCTCCCCCCCCCCTCCCCACACCCGCACACCCATGTAGGCGTATATGCCAACAGGTGTCGTTTTTCGCTGAAAGTTTGGATGAATCTGGTAGGGAAGAGCGGCTCAGGTGATATCGGATTCCCGGAATCTTGCCTGTTTGGGTCTAACCTGTAGGCGGCGGTCCGTGTAAGGCGTCGTTTTCCTCTCATCGAAGATATACTAGATTAACCCTACTTTTATTGTAGATGGGCGACTGAGACTTGAATGACTGTGGGGATGAAATGCTATCCTCAAAACGCTATCCAAGGTTTGTGAAATTTTCGATGTATGGGGTATTAATTTTATGGGACCTTTTCGTCATCAATGGGGAATATAGTATATCTTGTAGCAGTGACTATCTTTCGAAAGGGTTGAAAGCGAACGCGCGCTCCCATACAACCGATGCTCGTCTGTTAGTGGTGAAATTTTTTTTTAAAGGTCTTTTTTTGCCCGATTTTAGGAACACCGATGAGCTATAATAAGCGATCGTGGGGACCCACTTTTGTAATGATCAATTGTCAAAAGTGAGTCTAAATATGGAGGTCACACATCGTTTTTTTAGCTACCCCGCTTACCTCCTTCAATTCGACACTTATCGAGTGGTCAAGTTGAAGTGTTCAATCGTTTGACTTAAGCGTATTTTGAATGGACGGTAGGAGAAAACCTTGCCTCCTGGTTCTGTCATGCTAGACAGATGCTTTGGGGCATTCCGAACCGCCTTCAAAACCACAAGTCGGTATGCACACTTACAGCTGTTTACTGGAAAGTATTGTCATTTACCAGTTCGAATGAACACAAAGCGTATTGGGCTTTAAGCACGTAAATTTTGACCTCAATACGTCGGAGTGGTCATCAGAAGTGCAAATAAATGAGCTTAACGTGCTTCGAGATCAAGTTTATGAGAATTCATTAATATTTACAAGGAGTAGACGATGAAAGCTTCACGTCTCAAGATCAAGAATGAATCTTCAATGTTGGTGGGTGATCAAGTTTTATCTTTAACTCCCGGTTTAAAGATATTCTCGGATAGCTTAAAACTCGTTGGTCTGGACCTTGCACTCATCACTCAAGTTTTTCCTTACGGAAATGTCTTGAATTATTCTCAAACTCTATTGGTCTGAATTCAAAGTAATGGTCACCGTGTTTAAAAGTTACTTTAGGAGGGGAATACCACTCAAGGTATACGTCCCAGATCTCCACAATCTCCTAAGAGATTAACTAAAAATTTCAGGATCGAGTCAAGCTTGTGACTCGGTAACCAAAAACAAGCCGCTTCGTGGGAGTTCACCCCATGCTTATCTAATTTCTTTCTATTTTCTAATGTGTTGTGATGTGTTGTGGCTATCCTCTACCGTTTCTTGTGTTTGTTGTTTTTTGTTGTGATTTTTGCAGGATTGACCCAACAATTTCTGAAGACTCTCGTGTCCGGTGTTGTATCCCGTTTCACTCAAGCTTCTCATCCTTTGTGTGAAATTAGTTTGGGGAGATCCGATATCCTTTCATCTTATCGATTCACGTTTATCTTTGCATAATTCATAAACGGCTTAGATTTACGTAGAGACCCGACTTTAAACATTGAGGACAATGTTTCATTTTAGTTTGGGGAAGGAATCTATCGATTTGATGTTACCTGCTTATTGTTTTGTTCTCACGTACCCGTTTTCCCACAAAAATAGCAAAAATTTTAAATTTTTAAGTTCTTATTTGTAGTAAAAAAATAAAAAAAATAAGTGTTAAGACAAAATGTAGGTTTTCCGTTGGTAAGAATAAGAAGTAATTTTTGATCCGATCGAACGTGTAGAGTTCTAGCTTTCTCCCTTAACAAACTATTGATGATGTTTTTGAATGAGTCTCATGTGACTTTAAAAATGCTAGACTTGAATCTTTAGTAAATGAAGACTTGTGCTAATCTCAATTATATATTAGATATGCAAGGTTGGGATTTTTTATAGGCTAAAGTATTTGCGGAATTTTCTTTCTTAGGATTTTTTTAATTGTTAAAGATTACGAAATGATAATGTTATTTATAAAGCATGACATTAACGTTTGATTAGATTATTGGTTTCTTTCATGCTCATAAGTTTTAATTGGTGGTCTGTTTCTCCATTAGCTTGTTTCACTTTTATTTTTAACTGTTTAATAAATAGTAGTTGTGCGGTTTTTTGGTTAATGATTAGTTAATAGAAGTTTTCTTTAGTTCCTTTGTGATTTAGGATGTAGATACACATCAGGGGAATACTTCTTTGGCATTGCTATATGTATCACATTTATGGAATATTTTGCTTATTCCTTAAAGAGCCTTCGGGTATATGGGTATTAATGTAGATGAATTCAATAATCCAGACTGATAAAAGTTGCGCATCTTGGCCGGCTCACAACGATTGATTGCAGCACTTCTAAGGGTCGAGGATGTTGCCGTAGTCGAGCATATCATGGTCAAACAAAAGAAAGACAAAAACCCAATGATCCTAAATAAGTTCCCTTTACTTTTCAAAGTTACACAAATAGTCCTAGGACTTATGGGACTCAAAAACCTAAATACCTTAACCCGGATCTAAGGCCTAAGTACCTAGCCCATTACTCTTTTATAAAACAACAAGGACCTAAATTGCCATTTTCTAAACTTCTTTTACACTATACTTTAGAGATAACAAAGAGAGGGGCTCATTGTGTAATTAACCCTAAGTTCAAACCGAATTTTTACCTTTTCAGTTAAAAAAGAGCGCCAAGGGCTTGGCACTATTCACCCTTCGTCCCAAACATGCCTTCAGTCAAATCAAAGGGGTTTTTAAAATTAAAGGGTACGGAAGTCAATTCAAGTGATAAACAACACTATGGCAAGGTCAAATTTGTAATATCAAGGGACTCTAATTGGCTAGTTCAAGATGGAGGCACGTGACACTTGTGAAGCACAAGTGATGGATATATTTTACACTAGATCCCCTCTCAAAGAAATCACAAGCTGTCACAATCAAAGAATGACAGCTTGGCAATCCTCAAGTGTCCACAAATGATCTAACGACTCTTAAGGGTTATTCAATGATTGCTTGATTGGATGGCTCAGATGAAAAGGAGCGTGCAAAGGAGCTCAGGCCTAGAATCTTCCTCTCAAGGCTATAAATAGAGCTTCACTCTTCACACACATAAGACGTAGCTTTTTAGATTTAAGTTTTAGCTTAATTTTCCTTTTAAAACCTTGTAACTTTCCTTTTAAGTATTGTAATCAATCTTTTTATTAATGAAATTCAGTTGATTTTAATCTCTCAAAAGCTCTTTTGTTTAAATTCATAAGCTCTCATTTTTTTTCTTATTTGATGTTAAGCTAAAGCTCAACAAGCTCATATAAGCTCTTTCAGTCTATAAGCTGAAATAGAGCTCAACTTAGCTTAATCTTACCTAAACTCTTAAAACAGCTTTAAAATACCTATTTACCTTAAACTTAATGGATTATAGCTTTTGGAAGGGGAGCTTAATTTGGAAGAGCTCCCAAGGACTTAACTCCTAGCTTATTTATAAGCTAGGAGAGCTTGTAGCTGCCATTGTGGTTCCTCTTGTTCAGCTAGAGGCCAAAGTATGTGCCTGTTATTTTTCTAGCTTAACTTAGTATTTAATTAGCTTATTAAAGTAACGATTTGACTTAGTTGCTTAATCTATTGTTATTTAGTGCTTTATTATAGCTTAAATTTAGTTTCATTTTGCTTATTGTCAAGTATGCCTATCTTGTTTTTTGCTTAATTAAAGTTTGTCTTAGTTTTATAAGTTGTATTAAATTCATAAAAAACCAAAAAAAAAATATGCATAGTAGTAGCTTATTGTTTTCTGGCTTATTTGATTAAGTTTTTATGCTTATTAAGTTCATTATAATATGTTTAATATCTGGTAATTAGGATTTGATTATGAATTTTATTCTATGTAGGTTGTTATTAAAAAGATCTTTAATAAAGATCATAGTTTTTAGTTATAGGGGTGTTTGGTTTAGGATCAATTTGACATATAGAAGTCAATAGTTTTTTTTGTGAATTTGTTTGAGTTAACTTAGGTTTTATTTAAGATCACTAGGAAATGAGTTTTAGTAAGTTAGTTTGCTAAAATTCAAAAAGCTATGGCTTATTATGTTGGTTCCAGCACCAGGGTACCTTTAGGCTTAAATTTAGTTGGCTTATTTTTGTCCTAGGATCTCTAGGCTTTAAGAGTGATTGAATTTAGTTTTGACACACTCAATAGAGTGTGTCAAGTGCAGCTGCACCCTCAAAGGTAACCTGCACTTCTTAGTTTGTGCTTGTGCATAGTGCATCAGCAGGAACACTAGCAGTTCCTGCTGTCACTTTTGTTTACATTTTTAGCTAGGTAATCCTAGGACTTAGGTTTTAAAATTCAAGTAGGTTATAGAGTAGTTAAAGAGTTAAACATAGATAGGATTAGTTCTTCATTTTGTAGTTATTTCCTTGTTTAATCTTGCGTAAAAAGTTATAAAAATCAAAAACACCAAAAAAAAAACAGTAGGTTAAATATTTAGTTTCTTAAAATTTGAATCCTAGCTTAAGGTAGTTGATTTTATTGCTTAAATAGATAGTTAATAAGTTGTTTTTTTAAGTTCTCAGAAGCTTATAGTCTAGTTTAGCTTTTTGAGCTTTTTAGCTAATAAGAATTTTGTGCCTTTTTGGTTTATTCCTGAGTTAGCTATCTTGCTTATCAATTTCAGATAGGATTAAGAGTTTTTAAGCCTTTTAGTTTTTAAAAATTAGTTAGTGCACATCATGAGCTTTTCAGATCACTTTTCCTTTTTCATTTTGAACTTATTTTGAGCTTTTTAGTAAATCCAAACGCAAACACCTAGTTTTTGTAATCAGCTTAATGATAAGCTCTTATTGAGCTTATTAATGGTTTTAAGCCCATATAGCCTTTGTTAAAGTTGTTCTTGCCAGCTTATTCTCCAACTTTGCTCTTTCAAGTTTTTCCAAAAAAGCACTTTTTAAATCTCAACTTATTTTTAGGCTTTAAGGGACTTGGGGTGGAATCGGGCTTGGCCTCAGGGTAGGTTTTGTAATTTTGATATTTGCTTGTTAACTCGGTTAGTTCCCCGTTTGTCCCTTTGTTTTCACTATTAGTCCTTTAAGGTTTTTCATAGTTAGTCCTCAGTTAGTTATAGTTAGTTAGTTTTTAATTTTTAATTAATAATTAGGTTAAATTTTTAATTAGTTTAATTAAAGTTTATTAAAAAGATAAAAATTAGGGCTTTTATTTTTATTAAATTTCTGCATATTTTCTTTATTTAGTTTAATTTTTTATAAAATTTTTAGGATTTTATTTTTAATAGTTTTATTTCCTTTGAAGTTTTTAATTAGTTTAAATCTTAGAAAATTCATATCTTTAAATCTAAAAACCCAAAAATAGTGATTCTTCTTTCTAAAATTTTCTTTTTACTTATCTTACTTAGGAAAAATATAATTTCAATTATTTTCTATTTTTAGGATTTAATTAGAATTAAATAATTTTTAATTAATAAAAAATTCAAAAATAATCAAAAAATATTTTTCTTTTTCTTAAAATTTTCTTTTATCATAATTTAGGTTTAGAAACTTAGTTTGCAATTTTGGGGTTTAATTTTAGTCTATTTGCTTAATTGTCGCGTTTTTATATTTGTTTAATTGTTTAAATTGCCCTTTAATTTTTGCTTTTCATTTAGTAGTCATAGAACATTAAATCATCTATTTTCTTATTCAAATCATAATCCAAGCTTAAACGAGGTTTCAATTTTACTAGTCGTTGGGAAAACGACCCGGGTGATCATATTTATCCGGTTAAATATACGTATTATATATTATATTATATATTTTTGAGAGTGAATTTTCCTTAGGGAATTTTCTTAATTGCTCTTGTGGAATATTATTTTTATAGTATATTTTATTGTGTATCTAAACTGCTATCAAGGACTCGATCACCAACGTTGAAAACGCGGTTCTTGATCTTAGAGTCATGCATCCTCTTTGTCTTCTCTTTGTAGATCAAAGAGTTCTCATAGGCTTGATCACGAAGTTCATTTATTTGAACCTTCTGGTGATCGCCCGCGGTCACAAGGTCATAGTTGCAATGCTTTAAGGGCCAATAGGCCTTATGCTTAAGCTCGATGGGTAGATGACAAGCCTTTCCGTACACCAACTTGTAAGGAGTGCACCCGATGGGTGGCTTAAATGCGGTACGGAAGGCCCACAAGGCGTCATCCAACTTATCGGACCACGAAGCACGGTGTTCGCCTATGGTCCTCTCAAGAATGCATTTCAAACCATGATTTAAAACCTCAACTTGCCCACTTGTTTATGGGTGATACGCGGTGGAGAGACAGTGAGTAACTCCATATTTAAGCATGTCCTTTGCAAACTGGTTATTGCAAAAATGGGTACCGCGATCACTAATGATAGCACGAGGGGTCCCAAATCGGGCGAAGATAGATTTTAATATTTTGCAAACAACTCGGTCGTCATTGGTGAGGAGCGCTTTCGCTTCAACCCATTTTGACAAATAATCGACGGCCACGAGTATATACTTGTTTCCTCGTGAAGACGGGAACGGTCCCATAAAATTGATGCCTCAAACGTCAAAGATCTCACAAACTTGGATTGCATTTTGTGGCATTTCATCCCTTTGTGAAATTTTTCCTTGACGTTGACAAGCGTCACACCGTGTGACCAAGTCATGGGCATCTCGGTAAATAGTCAGCCAATAAAATCCCGAATCAAAGACTTTTTTAGCGGTGTAGTTGGCACCATGATGTCCCCCGGTGGGTCCATTATGGCAAGCCATAAGGATATCATGGGCTTCTTGGCCAAAAACACACCGCCGAATCACTTGATCCGCACACACTTTAAAAATTTATTCTTTTTTTGGGACGACATCCCTTTCACAACAAAATTCCCCTCATGGTAATTTGCAAAGTCGGCAAACCATGGGGTACTAGCATCACCACGAAAAGTCACCATACCAAGTGTCTCGAGAGGAAATGTTTCCGTAATTTCCTTTTTCTCGAGCTCACTTTGGTGGGGGTTCTCTAATCTAGACAAGTGGTCGGCCGCTAGATTCTCCGCTCCTTTTTTTATCACGGATAATGACATCAAATTCTTAGAGTAGGAGAATCCAACGAAGCAATCTCGGTTTAGCATCTTGTTTAGCGAGAAGATACTTAAGAGCCGAGTGGTCCGTATACACTATTGTTTTCGACAAGACAAGATATGGCCGGAATTTCTCGAAAGCATACACTACGGCTAAAAGCTCTTTTTCCGTAGTAGTATAATGAGCCTGAGCGTCGGTCATAGTCTTGCTTGCATAGTGTATCGGTTGAAAATGTTTGGTCTTACATTGCCCCAAAACCGCACCTAACGCAAAGTCACTAGCATCACACATAATCTCAAACGGTAGGTCCCAATCGGGGGCAACTAAAATTGGTGCTTCGGTCAATTTCTTCTTAAGTATATTAAACAATTCAACACATTCTTTCGAGAAGATAAAAGGGGTATCTTTTTCAAGAAGATGGGTCATTGGCCAGGCGATTTTAGAAAAATCTTGAATAAATCAACGATAAAACCCGGCGTGACCTAAAAAACTTTGAATGCCTTTAACAGAAGTCGGATAAGAGAGTTTAGCTATAACATCAACTTTATCTTTGTCGATCTTAATCCCGAACTTTGAAGTCTTATGTCCAATAACAATGCATTCTTTTACTATAAAATGGCATTTCTCCTGATTTAGAACTAAATTAGTATCTTTGCACCGTTTGAGCATTTTGTCTAAATAGGAGAGGCATGAAGAGAAAGAATCCCTGAAGACAGAGAAATCATCCATGAAGACCTCCATTGTTTCCTCGATCATGTCGTGAAAAATGGCAATCATGCACCTTTGGAACGTACTTGGAGCATTACATAAGCCGAAAGGCATGCGTCGGTAGGCAAAAGTTCCATAAGGGCAAGTGAAGGTGGTCTTCTCTTGGTCCTTCGGGTCAATTGGTATTTGAAAGTAACCCGAGAAACCATCTAGAAAACAATAGTATTCATTTCCCGCGAGTCTCTTAAGCATTTGGTCCATAAACGGTAATAGGAAATGATCTTTATGGGTGGCATCATTTAACTTTTGGTAGTCAATGCATACACGCCATCCCGTAATTAATCGAGTAGGTATCAATTCATTATCATCATTTTCAATTACGGTTATACCACCTTTCTTGGGCACACAATGGATGGGGCTAACTTATGGGCTATCAGAGATGAGATAAATTAATCCGGCTTCAAGAGGTTTGATAACTTCTTTCTTGATAACCTCATGAATTTTTGGGTTAACCCTTCTTTGATGTTGGACAGTGGGTTTCACATTATCTTCCATCAAAATCTTATGAGTACAAAACTTCGGATCTATTCCCTTAATATCTGAAATCTTCCAAGCTATGACACGCTTATGTGATCTAAGAACCTTAAGAAGAGCAGTCTTGTCCTCATCTTTTAAGTCTTTAACGATTATGATGGGTAATTTATCGGTACCCTCTAAAAACGCGTACTCAAGATGAGGTGGTAAGTCTTTGAGCTCAAGCTCGGGGAGTTCATCACTAGAAGGTTCAACGGTCTTGAGTTCCTTAAATTTTTGTTCTTCCAGAGGTAGGGTGGAAGATGGGTCAGAATTAAGCAATCTTTCAAGGGTGAGAAGGTCTTCTTTTGGATCGAAGTCGACATCATCAATTCCCGGTGAAATTGATTTGCTAGTAAGACAAGCTTCTATCTCTTCCAAAATGAAGTCACCTCCCTCAAAAGGAGTGAGAGAGGGGGAGAAGTAGAAAGGATTGGTTCCAAAGTTGGGGTGGGATTGCCACTCTTGGAAATGTTTGAAAATCCAAGTACTTCTTGAGCATACTCCTCACAAGCTACATCAATAACATTAACTCGGTCAACCGATTCAATGATATTGTAGGGAATGTCTTAGTATCACCAACTTTAAATGTTATGGATTGGTCATCATGTCGAAGTGTAATTTGTTCACCGTGAACATCAATCAAAGCTAGTGCCTTCCTTAAGAAGGGTCTCCCGAGAATCAAAGGAACCTGAGGATCGGCAATATAATCAACCTACAAAGTTGGCCGAAAAGAAAAATGTTCCAACTTTCACGAAAACATCCTCGGCAATGCCGGTTGGAGTAGAAGTCATTCGGTCGGCAAGTTCAAGTATCATTCGGGTTTTGGTCAAATCCAGGATATTTAGCTTTTCCCATACGGAAAGAAGCATTAGGTTGATGGTTGCACCGAGATCGGCCAAGGCTAAGCATTCATCCATCTCCTGAAAATCACACGGTATAAGAAATCTATCGGGGTCTCTAAGTTTTTTGAGAAAAGTTTTGATGATAACCGTCGAGCAATTCTCATTCACCGGCGTTTTGGTTAGGTCAAGAATCTTATCTTTGTTATTAAGGAGCTTCCTAAACTTTAGTGCAAATTTTGGCATGTGTAGGAGAGCATCCGTGAAGCTTTAGCTCGAAGTGGAGATTCCGAAAAATATCTATAAATTTCAAAGCTAAAAGACCGTCTTTTTCACGGAGCTTCTCTTTATTAATCCTTGAAGGATAAGGTATGGTTGGTTTAGTCTTTGGAGCAACAACGGGCTCATCAATTTGAGTTTGAGTTTGGGCCACCGGAGGTTGGATGTTTTCGGTGTTCGGTTACACTGTATCCTTTGTCACCTCGGGTTAGTGTTCCACCACCTTAGGAAGAGAAGAAGAGGTGGAACTTGAGGCCCATCATAAGAAACACCACTTCGGGTAGTGATTGCTTTCATATCACCTCTCAGGTTAGCAACGGTGTTGTTAGGAAGAGAACCCGAGCCTGAAGTAGAGGCGGTATTGGTATTCATGAATTTGGTAAGCATGTCCGTTAAATTGGTCATTTGGTTTTGCATGTTTTGGTTTTGGTTTTGCATATTTTTCATAACCGCATCATTAGCTTTGATGTAGTTTTGAAAGTCCATCCTTTGACACACCTTGTGTTGTTTGAGGGCCGAAGCTTGGTAAGCCGGATGTTGGTAGCCGGAGCTTGGTAAGCGTTGGGGTTGTTAAATCGCGAGCATTTGGTTGTAAGTATTTCCCAATTTTGATTGTATCAGTTTTGATTATTTCATATAATTATTTTGGGATGTTTTGAACGGGAGGAAAAATCGGGAGGTAATTTGATTTTGGCATCATCGGGCGGACTTGGGAAACAGTATTATCTAGGTTGGAGTTTAACCTCGGCGCTTGTGACACGTATTCTGAATGTTTTGTCGATGTTAAATCGTTGCATTCGGATGCGGACAATTACGGTAAGAATGGGATATGCTCACACAATTTACACAACTTCCTCGGACCGATTTTACGTTTAGCGGGAGCTTGGGATTGTTTTTCTTATCGAGAAGCAAGGCTTTTCACCATCTCTTAAGTTCGGCAACATAGGGTGAACACATGGGGGTAGAAGAAGAGTCGTACTCACTTTGGCAATCAATCGCTTTGCCTTCAGTGAATAACGAACATTTAGATTTGCTCTCGGGATGGAGTTGTCAAGGATTCTTCGAGGGATTTTGTCTAAAAATTAGCCACCCGCTCATGCGACGGAATTCAACGAAATTTGATCATAGAGTTCAAGCATTGTAGAATGCTATTCGATGTTGATGTATTCCGAGAAACCATGAATGTGGGATTTACACTAAAGGGAGATCCTTGAATCGGTCCCATGCCTCACTAAAAGATTCATCAAAACGTTGTTGGAAATTTGTGATTTCATTTCAAAGGTTGTTGTTTTAGACGGAGGAAAAAATGGTTGATAACTTTGAAAGAAGATCACCCCACGTAGGAATCGATTGAGGGTGGTTCTTTTTGAGCCAAAATCCGGGCAGTCCCTCGATGTGAAAATGGAAAAAGCATAAGCTTAATCGACGTATCAGAACGTTTGGGAACTTTAAACGTAGAAGTGACTATGTTTGAAATATCGAATGTGAGCTTCTGAGGACTTCTTTATCATGTCTGAAAAATGGTTTTATTTTGCACAAGAGTGATGCAAACCATGTTTAAGCTCATAAGTGTCCCGCGGTGTGTTGACGCTGGGAACAACGATTTGCATCCTCGATAACCCTCGGTTGGGTTTGGAGCAATTGTCGACCATAGTACGTTCATCGGCCATCATAACTACGAGAGAAGCTTGATTTTCAATAGGTTCTTCAAGATCAAATGGTTCAATATTCGGTGTTACTTGTTGTTGGGGACGGTTACGGGTAGAAGACGATACAGTGGCATGCGACTACATATGAATAAACACAACTATTTTATTTTGGTAACCATTAAGCTAAAATGTCCATGGTTGCTCTTTTAAATTAGCACAAGAAAGCGGGAAGGGACATTTGAGCAGGCCAAAGCGATTTAAAAGCTGTTCTTCCTTTTGGGGCGAATGTCCTTGGATATTTTAAGCCCATCCTTATACCCCCTTATTGTTTGTATTCAAAGGTGAGCCAATTTATAACGATATTAACAAACACCGATTTGTTTTGTGATTTTCAATTTTTTTTGGTATTTTGGATTATTGGTAATTTGGGCTTTTGTTGGGCCAAAATAAATGGATAAAGGATTTTGGACTTGTTAAATAGATTTAGGCTTAGAATTATTTTAGGGCTTTTATACATACAAAGTTAATGGGCTGACCCGGTGACTTCAAGATTTCTTACTATATATAATATAATATAAATATATAATAAGTAGTCCCAAAATACCAATAATTAGAATTCCGTGAGGCTTTTTAAAAGATTTTTACTTTTGACCAAAGTAAAATCCTTAAAAACCTTCCCGGGTCGTGTCCCGACGAGGTGCGAATTTAAAAATCGAGGTAACGTTTGTGGAACAATGCTTGAATATCACAAATTGGATTTGGTTATCTATTTCTACTAATAATATGCTAAAACAAGTAAAGGCACACTAAAAACGAAAGCAAATAAAGGTTTAAACCTAAAAACGATAACGGGAATCAAAACCCGTTCTTTAAAAAACTAAATTCTAAAATTTTAACCCTACAAATGAAAATTTAATTTTTATAAAATCCTAAATGATAAAAGAAAATTTTCGAAAAAAAAAATTATATTTTTTTGACTTTTATTTTATTTATTATGAATTAAAAACAGTTTTAATCTAAAAAATGCATAAAAATTAGTAAAATAATTTGGAAAATTCTAAAAAAATCACAAAAAGTACTTAAGAGTGAGCTAGACCTAGGAAAAATAAATTGGGATCACCAGCTTATTTGAATAAGCTAGAATTAAGCTAAAACGAGCTTACAACTAAAAAGGCTAAAATGGTGTTAAGTAATTAATTGTGCAAACCATAACCAGAAAAGAACCAAGGGCGAGTTGGTGAGTGTGTGTTGTGTTAAAGTGCTTGGTAGAGGTTGCGGAGGTCACGGGTCCGAGCCTTGCTTACCCATGACTTCCCAATTTTCCAAGTATTTTTATTTGCAAAATTTTTTTACATACTTAAACATAAGCTAGAAATAAGCACTTTTTGTAAAAACACTTTTTATAAAACTAACTAATAAGCTGGAAATAAGCTCTAAAAGGTGACAGACTTGGCTTTTTAAACTAAGTGACTTAAAGGACTAACTGTTAAGCATTTTTAGACACAATAAGCAAAAAGAAAAAGAAAATAAGCAAAAACAATCTAAAGGCTAAACTAAATAAGCACTAAGAAAAAAAAATAAGCTAACAAAATGAGCTAAACTAAGCTTAAAATGACAAATTCACTTACAAGGATCTTAAACTTAAAATTCTAAACTAACAAGGCTAATAAGCTTGAATAAGCTCTAATCTAAACTAAATAATCTAACAACACTTAAACCAATCCTAATAAGCAAATCTAAACACAACTAAAGCAAATCCAATAAGCCAATAAGCTCAGGAAAGCTAATAAGCTTATTGGCCAAAACTTGTAACCAAACAGCCAAAAAGGCACTTTTCTAGCTTAATTTTAAGCTAGTAAATGGATCCTTATGGCTTAGAGACTTATAGCACTGCAAAGCTTATACAATAAGCTAAAATAATCAGCAAAGAGAAATCATTCTGAAATTCAGATAAGCCATGAAAAATGCTTATGAAAATGGTTTTTTACCTAAAATCCTATCTTTTTTGCTTTAAGCTACTCAAATAAGCTCTAAACTAAAATTTAAGCTAAAACAGATCAAATACATACTATGAACTACTTATGCAAGAAATTTCAAAACCTAAAACTATTTCTAACTTATCTAAATTTGCTAATGAAAAATGGATTTTAAACCTTGATAACTTTGACAGATTTTAACCAAAACTACAATAGCAAATGCACACTTATGGTAACCAAATTCTACTGCATTCTTAAGTATAAACAAGCATAAAAACACCTTAAGAAGCACTTAATTAAAATCTTAAGCAGATAAGCTAAACTATCCACCAGATTCAAAGTACATATACAAAACTCCTTAGAACTTGATTTTAATCTTTAAAAACCTTTTAAAACTGATTAAAACAACTTAAATAAGCTTGACAAAGTTGGATTGGAGACCCAAAACAGTTTTAACACTAATTTGACCAATTTTCCCTCTTAAACCAAACACCCCTTTAAGTTTTGATCAACCATTTTTTAAACTGATTTTTAAAGATTTAAGCAAGTAATTTTGAAAACAGATAACAAACAATTGATATTAACCAATAATAAGCAAAATTCAACCACAGATAAGCACTTTAAAATAAGCAAACAAGTAAGCAGTACTAAGTGCTAAAATTGACAGTTTTAAGTGAAAACATAAGCAAATGAGATTTAAACTTCAAGAAGGCATAAATAAGCATTTAACAACAATTATAAGCATAAATAAGCAGAAATAAGCAATAGTAAACAGTAAATAAGCAAATAAGCAGTTTTAAGCTAAAATATGAGAAAAGTAAGGACTTACAAAGCCCTTGCTCAAAACAGGGCAAATAAGCTTATAATAAGCTGATCTACAAGCTCTAGCCTGTCAAAGACAAGCTAGTGAAAACCTATAAGCCCTTCCCTTTTTGGCTTATCCTCCAAATAGCTTTTGTGAGTGATTTTTGGTAAAAAGGCTTAAACACTATAAGTTATTGAAAAAACTTATAGTGCTTAAGTTAACAGCTTAAGTATGAGATAAAAAAGAGCTTATGTGAGCTTATAAAACGTTTTTAAAATATAAAAGCATTAACTTAAAAACAGATTTAACATAAAAACTTAACTTTCATTAAATTTGAATAAAACGGTACAAAGCTTTTAAAATAAGTACAATAAACTAATATAAGCTAAAAACTAAAACTAGGTAAAAACTACATGCCTTTGAAGGCTTACAAAGGGTCCTATATATAGAGAAATATTAGGTCTTGAGGCTTGCTCTTTGTGCTTCTTCTGTGAGTGATAACTGAGGTGTTTTTGTTGTGTGAGTAAGTCGAAAACCAATCTTAGCCCTCCATTTTGTGTGTTCTCCAAGTCAAGTGATCTCAACCCTTCAATTTTTTTGTCTTCAACCTTGAACGAATGGGGTGATTTAGGATTGCCAACATGGTATTTGGTGTTATATGGGGTAGGGTTAAGGTGGGAGAGGGACGTTTTTGTCTAGGGTTGCAGGGTAACATGTTTTGGGGAAGATAAACAGTAAACCGGCGGGAAATTTTGATTAGGATACGTGGTAACGGGGTTTGCTCTGAATTTGTTAATTTGTTGCATCGTTAGTCCTTTTGGACTAACAATGTTAGTCCTTGAGGACTAACGATGTAAGGGTGAAAATGATGGTGTACTAAATGTGTTAAAAGTTAACCGTTTTTTTTTTTGGTTTTGGACTAGTGTGTTGGGCTAGATTTTGTGTTTTGGGCTTTTGTATAAGTTAAATGGCATTGGGCCATTTAAACTTATAAAGTGGTCTTTATATACTTTAATGGGCTGACCCGGCCCATTAGATGGGTACGGGTTGGCCCATTTAAGATTTTTTTAGATTCGGCTTCGTCTTTGACTTGTTGACTTTGACTTTTTCACGCTTTTCCATTCCCATGCTCGTTTTTGTCAGTTTTGGCTTGATTTTTGTTTTTTAGTGAATATCCGTTACCTGCACAATCATAAATCATAAAACACACAAATACAATATATTTTTGGTATATTTTGGTCATTTTAGGCACGTTTTTATAGGTAAAAGGTATGTGTAATTAAGCACATACCATTTTAACCAGGAGTTTGATGGATTATTGAGTTAATAAATGAATCTCTTTTGATTTGTTTTTCTATTTTAGTGTGGTTTTGAGGTTTTCTGTGCTTTCCGGGAAGTTTTCCCGTGATTTGCGAAAACTCGTCACGCAGTGCGTACCGGCACGACGATTTAATTAAGTGTGGAGGTTTCTGAGGTTGGGAATGTGTTAATGGGTTTATTGATTTAATAAATTCATAATTTTGAAGTAACATTGATTTAAAGTGTAAATCGTGAGTGTGACATTTAAGCGTTTGATGTTAAATACGGTGAGATGAGTCGTGGATTTTGGGTAACTGACTGTTGTGTGTAGTCAGTTGCTCTCTCGCGTAAAATTTTGGGCAAATGCAAGTTGTAAAAACCTATTTTGAGGTTGAAAGTGTTTTTAAAGTGATGATCAAGGTTCGATCAAGTTTTGTTAAAAATTTCGTATTTTCGGTCCGGAGTCGGCCGGTAACGGCTCAAAATGGATTTTTGAGCAATCTAATGTGATAGGTGTCATGTGAATAACCTAGGTTTATGAAAAAGAGATTTTTAAAGCAATGAAAATATTAACAAAGTTCGGTTGTGTTTTAGATAGTAAATATTAGCTTTTTAATTGATCCCGAACGAAAATGAGTGACCCGAAACCTTTCCTTGGTATTCCTATGTAGACGGTGTGAAGCAGAAAGGGAACAACAAGGCTAAATTTTAGCTAAGTTGTCCACCCTTTGTACACATTTATGCTTCCATTCACCTCATTTTCACATACATGCACCTTCCAAAAATTTGAAAACAAAAATATCCTCTCCTTCCTTCCTTGTGGTTTCGACGAGCACACACACACATACACTTTTGATTTTTGAAGATTTATCAAGAGCGGGGTTATAAGAATTGATAGTGGGTCGTTATTGGTTGAACACAAGTTATTTCATAAGGTTTTTGGGTCATCTTCTCCGCGTCCAAAACTCGAACCAAACTCATCATTTTGTAAGTTTTTCTAAAACTAAAATTTTATTGTACTTCTAAGCTTCTTATGGTATGTTAATGCTAGTTGTACAAGTTGATCGTCGAAAATGTTAAGTCTTGATGTTTAAAAAGCGGCATTTGTTCGCGTGTTATATGAACAAAATAATAAGGATTTTGAGTTTGAACATAATGGTTGTTGTGGTAATTTTTCTTTTTGTAAGGATGATTATTTTCGAGCTTATGGCTTATTCAATAAGCTCATAGAGCTTATTTGGTTTTCATTGGGCTTCCAACATGGGCTTGGCCCATTGGTTTTGTTCGTTGGGCTCGGTGTGGGCTCGGCATGGCTCGTCTCGCCGGGGCTAGCGCATGGCCCTTCGGTTGGGTTCAACCCCCGCACCCCGGCCCACAAACCCCCCCGAGGTGTGTTGTTGGTTTATGTCCCGGCCACCAAGGCGTCCCGTTCCTCCCGGCTAGTTGGTAAGGGGCTGATAAGAATGTGCTTTGCCTTAATCGGGCCAGTAGGGCTTTACGTCCCCTCGCGCGCGATGTCACGGCCCAACGCCAGGTGGGTTTCGGCCCATCCAAGGGTCCGTTTGGTTTCGTTTGTGTACCGCTATGGGCTCGGCCCATTTTGATCTTGGCTTATTGATTTTGGACTTATAATTTTAGCTTATTCGGTTTAAGATTTCTTCGATTATGACTTATTTTGAGCTTGTGATTTTCGGCTTATATAAATCAGCTTATAGCTAATTTGGATTTCGGATTTATATATTAAGCTTATAGCTATTTGTTACGCCCTATGTAAAAAGTTAATTCAAAGACAATTATATTTTAAATATATTTTAAATAGTCGGTGCATTGATTCGGCTCTAATGGAATCAAGGTCCATTGGGTCTTGGTATATATATTTGGGTTTGAAAAAAACATATGATTAAGTTATGCTATCGGGCTAAGTATTTTAAACACCGTAATGGTCCTTGGGGCCCAATTATGAAGTAAGAGGACTAATGGATTTGTTGGTTTTGAGTTGGATTAAGAGGGATTATGTTGGAATGGTCGATAGAATGTAAAGGGATTATTTTTGTTACAGGGTAATAATTCATGATGAAAGTATTGTGTTGTCAAAAAATAAGGATTTGTGAAAAGGGTTGGTTAAGGTTAAAAACCTGGTAAAGTCGTAAAGACGTGGTCATGCCAAATTTTGAAGGAGTTATATACGTAGAGTTTTTGTAAAGGAGATAAAGTTTTAATAATTTTAATAAAATATAGTTATTTTACTTGAAAAACTTGTTTAGGACGAGACATTGTACACTGTTAGCTGATAAATAAGACAAAGTTATAATAAAATATTACTATTTTATCTAAATAATCAAGTATTTAGTGAATATATATATATATATATATATATATATATATATATATATATATATATATATATATATATCTATTTATATATATATATTATATATATCGTATCGATTTCGGAAGGTGGTTTAATCATCCTTGAGTTTTTGAGCTCCTTGCTCGTTTTTCGTCAAGTTTTGTCTGCGGAGTATTTTGGTCAGTTGTACCGTTTAACGGATCGAGGTGTTGAAATTAGTTGTATTGGTGTCACACTTTGCCCAAGTGTTTTGAGACATTTTCGCGTAATTACAACACAACCATAAAATGAGATAAAATATTGATAATGATGATACGTTGGTAACAAGGACGGTGGTTTTTGTATGAGATGTAGCTATGAGATAACGAGTTTGGGATGATATGAATTTGGAATGGGATTTTTGAAATGATAAAGAAAGGATTTTGCGTGAGTTAGGGCGAACACTTGTACAATAAGATAATTTTGTGCGAGTATTGATATAGTGAGTATATATTAGGTCGTTGTCGGGTACATTGTGCGCTTGC
This sequence comes from Tanacetum coccineum, assembly GCA_026074375.1. Lineage (NCBI taxonomy): Eukaryota > Viridiplantae > Streptophyta > Magnoliopsida > Asterales > Asteraceae > Tanacetum > Tanacetum coccineum. The sequence continues at coordinate 39,732 of BQNB010011355.1, read as the reverse complement.
GTAGAGATTTGTTGTGATCTGCTTTATTGAGATTGTGCGGTTGCTTTGATTGCTGATTGAGGTGAGTTCTCGTAGCCCCACTTTTTACTGTTTTTCCGCTGGGGGAAAATGATACTCAAATGTGTTTTGAAATGTTTTGAAATGATCTATGCGAGATGTGCTTTTGTTTTTGGGACAAGATATATGCTTATGACTGCTATGTGAATATATGTAATGTGATTTACTTGCATGTACTGTGTTTGGCATGGCAAGGTTCTGTGTGGTACTTGCATGTACTGTGTTTGGCATGCAAGGTTCTGTGTGGTACTTGCATGTACTGTGTTTGGCATGCAAGGTTCTGTGTGGTTCGCCCTAATATAGTGCTCCAGCTGGTAGGCCCTTTAGGTGCGTAAGTGACATATTGTGATTGACTAGCGGGGATGCTATGTCTTGGATTGTTAGCATATATTCACTGTCATATAGCACTATTGTCCACTGTTGAAATATTGGCATAACTTTTGGGTTTAAGGTCAAACCTACGAGCTATTGTTGACGTTTTCGAGTATCATTTTCAGGTGTGTCAAATCAAAGGTATGTGATTGGTATTGGAAGAGAAAAGATGTAACCCAAGGGGACTGGGTCGAGATGGTCGTGGTTTTGAATTATGTCAAGTTTTTAACTTGTAAAGTTTCTGTAAACTTCAGTTTTATGAATGTAAATTATAAAGTGTATGATATTGTATCTTGTGCGATGAATTATATCGTCACATCCTGTGTTTTCGCCACTGGCGGGGTGTGACAGATTGGTATCAGACCCAGGATATAGAGAATGCTGGTTTTTATAAAATAAAAAGCGCAACTATAACCAAAAAGTGAAGTCTATTTTAGTAAAACCTCGAACATGGCAAAAGTTAAATAACCCAAGTAGTTCATAATATTTTTCCTAAATTACGCATAGCCTGATCAACTATGCTTAATTCAAGAAGGACTAGGAAATGATGGGGTTAGTTTTCCAAAAGTTATGTTAGAAGAGGGAATGGATGTGTGAGTAATGTGACCACCTGAAAATAATAGGATGTAAAGTGATGAGAACACTTGCGAATGTTGAGATTGAGAATGTGTTGATTT